>JAYXIM010046047.1:0-106812 GCA_037575425.1 Anastrepha fraterculus
TTTGATTTATATACGTTGGGTGCGGCTTCCTTTCAGCAGTCGGTAGGTGCAATTAGAAAAATGTGTGATATTTGAAAAATAACAATTTTGTCATATCTGCCTAAGTAATAGGCGATAGTATAGAGTAAAATAGAGCGGGCGAACGGTAAGACTATTTAAAAAGGAAAGGGATGGAATCAGTTACTCATCAATGGAAACCATGCGGTATATGCATATGTGTGTGTATGTGTATGTGCATATTGTACATCTACACTTAATAATAATAATTTTGTATTGTAGTGTGCTCAATGGCCTCGCCGATACTTCGCCCTAAACGATCTTGATGTCTTACTACATGTTTTAAAAGTCCGATTGACTCGCGCTGCTACTGTGAATGCATTACATCGGGCTCTATTTACCCTGGATGTTTCCTGTCTCAGGTTGGGAGTTGGTTCAAAACCACATTTTCTCAGTAAATTTTTTGCCATGCTGACAAATTTCAGAATATCTGCAACAGGAGCATTCTTGATTTCATTCGGATTAATTTGCTCTTGGTGAAAGATGTGCAGTTTTCTCATTGCCAATGTGCACAAGATATGCTCTGCGGTTTCATTATCCTCCAAACAGATTCAGTACAGATACACTTACTAAGTATTGGAAGGTTGAAAAGTTAGTACCGTTAAAAAAGTGTTCTCCGATTGCTGGTTTTGTACGAAAAAAATCATTAATTGATTTTCGATTATTTTCCTTTGGTGCAGGGTGTAAAATCATTGATCGGTTTTGTGATCTTCCTTCAGCTTGTGTCACTTAAATTTTGAAGTAAGCTTACGAACTTCTAAAACTTGGTCACAGTTCTCGGAATAATCCTCAATTCCATTTAAATGATTTTCACATATTTTTTTTCTAAATGAAATCTCGCATTTTTCTTTGTTTTCAGGATATAGTCCACTCCATTGACAGCCTGATATATCATCGCTACCAAGCGTTTCTCTACCTGACTAATATCGCTCTTGCCACTCGTAAATTTGCGTACGTGATGCGTACCGCGTACCGCATGCTTTTTGAAGTAAATGAGACAATAATTAAAGCCATTTATTGCATTCAATTGGCGTACTTATTAAAAAAAAACGTTTAAATGATGCTGCCATAAGTTATTGTTATTTATAAAATGTTATCAGAACTTTTCCTTAATTGAATAGTTAGGCCGTGTAAAGGCGCGACATTGCAATGCGGAGATTTTTCAAGGCGTGCAATATCTCGTGTATACCAAGAAAACGGAATAATCGCATGAAATGTACAAATTTATTTTTCGGAAACATATTTGCACAGTGTAGCTTAAAAAGTACGTATTTTCTCCAGACACATTCTTTCAGGCAATCTGTAAATGCCTTCCAAAAAATTCACGTTCGCTTTTTAAGCTAAATCAGCCATCTTTGAATTTGATAACTTTATTAAATGATTTCTAATAGCGGCTGCCCGTCGGCAGGCAATGCAAACTTCCGAGTATATTTCTGCCATGAAAAAGCTCGTCATAGAAATACCTAAAAATATATGCTGTGTCTTGCGATAAGGCTCATCAATGTTGTGATGTTACTTTTTGGGATTGTAAATAAACCAACAAGTTTGCGGAATGAAGACGAATAAGAAGTATTTTTTCTTCTTCTTCTTCTTCTTTTAATTTATTTTATGCAAAAAAATGCTTTATTTAGTCCTTAAAATAGGCAGTAGTAGTGGACTTCACTTCATAACGATCAGCGCGAAGCTTTTTTTTAATTTTTGATAGAAAAGACAACAACAAAAAAAGGGGAAAGAACAACAAAGAAAGGAACAAAATTAAAAGCACAAAAAAGGAACAAACAACAAAAAAGGAAAAAGAAAAAAAGAAAAAATTATAATTTTAATAACAGTAATTTATAGGGGCTAAATTTATAGTACAAAAAAAGCTGGTTAAGTGTTTCGAAGCCACACTTGTGTAGGGCTGTTGCACACCTCGAGTCTTTACCTTCAGGGCAATTTGGTATTTCAAAGCGTAGTATTTTTCTTAATATCGGTTTTTTATTTATATAATAGAACTTAGATGCATTTGAATTAAAAAAAAAGTTCTTTCTTTCACTATTTTTCCAACCGATTGTGGCATAGTAAACTTCTACGAGGGCGCGGTACTTTTTTGTCGCTGCATACATTCCCGCTGAGGTTTAGGTTCATAAATTCATCAATGCTCGCCTCAAACAGATTTGGAAAATCGCTTGTATGCCTGCCGCTCTGTTGTTTCTGAAGTGGCATTAGCTTAGAAAAATGGATGTGGCTGAGGCTCCATTTATTTGTATGATGTTTTTCCATTTCAAATGTGCATTATTCGAAAGAATTTTTTAACTGCTCGATCTTAATCACGCAGGCTGAGCGCTGCTTGTTGTCAATTGGTTCTCTACGTTCTTCGAATGCACTTTGCCACTCATAAAATAATTTCTTTTCTGGTCAAGAGCCTTCATAAATACATTACCTTTGTACTACGATGATAAGTGATGCTTTTTCTTGCCTAAAGAGGAAGTATATCATGGCATGAAAAATAAAAATCCCCTCTACTCCCTCCTACCAGCCCATTCAACGAAGAAAAGTGTGACTGAAGAAGTGAAGAGTCGTTTCCTGGTTTCCTTTATTGCAATTATCAATTTCCTCTTTAATAATATTAATTCATAATATAATAATAGGAAATTGTTTCAAAATTTAATATGCCAGCTAAATTGCATTTAATAAGCGCACAAATTTGATGCCTTGCACGATTTCATACGTCAATTAAACGCCACAGAATTATGCAAAGCCAAGGTCAATTGCTGCAGAGCAAAGAGCTGCTTTTTAATCTGGAGCTCAGTTTCCGAAAATAATAATATTAATAAGCCGATTAATAATTACTGAAATTAGTGGAGCTCATTTTCAAGTGGTGTAGCTAGGAAACAAATGCAATGCAGTGGCGTACGCATGCATAAACACACTCTACAAACATACTAATAAATATTATATGTAGATATTCCGTGTTTTGCGGGTTTATTCGCGCGCCTGCAGCCAGCGGTTGAACAAAATTCAGTTCCACTGGAGCTATTTTTTTTGCTCCTATGTTGCGTGTAATTAAATGTGGAATTTAGCGAAAAAAAAACCCACACGGCGACCAGCTGTGGCTAAAGTTGGTTTTGCAGTTGTTTGTGGTATTTGCCAGCAGTGCGCGTAGCACTTGCAATTTCCGTTCAAATATTTCCCTTTTTCCTCACTTATGGATTACGATTATGTACATTTTAATGATTGCTAAGGTAAAAATAAAAAATTAAAAAATAAAATAAAAGTAAAAAGAAAAAACAAATAAGAAATGAAATAAAAGTCAACAAAAACTAAAAAAATTAAAAACAAAATCACCAAAAACTAAAAAAAATGAAGAAAATATTCTTTGCAAAAAACGTGTTCAATTTCACAGTCGTTACTGCTGCAATTTATAAATCAAACGCAAATTACATTAGCAAATAAGCATCGCCGCTACCGTAGCTAACGGCAATGAGGAGAGGAAACACGCGAGATAAACTAATATTTGCCTTTGAACTCTCGAAAGGAAAAAATAAATAAATAAATCAAAATAAAAAATTCGATTGTATATGTATGTATACTCGTGCTTATACATTAGAGCGGGTGAATCTGCTTCAATATCATTTCTAGCAGATTCAGATTATATATAGAATTCTAAGAGTAAAGTCTATTACAGTATCGCACTAAAGTCAATTTCGAGCATGCCTAAGATTGTGTTGCAGTCTTCCCTTTGGGAAGGCGAATAATTTATAATAGAATATCATAAATCTCTCAAAAAATGACATTTGACAAAAAGCAAAGAGCTCTAACTCCACTCCTCCCAATTCCGTACAGCTTTTTGACTACATCATCTTCAATTCCTGGGCATGGGAATAAGTACACAAGTACCAGTCCGACTCGACGATTTCCATGATTTTATTGATGTTTTCAATTGTTGATCTACTACCAATGCGTACCCAATCTTCGATGTTCATGTTATGAGAAGTGACTCGTTGGAATCACTGTGGCGAGAATTCAGAAAGTGTGGTCAACATCAGGCCGTCAAGCGCCTCTCAGCCATCTTGAAGGAACCAGCTGACTTGCTGATATAGCAGGTGGTGTGACAGTGGTTTGTTTACAACAGAGGTCGGCAAAAACTGAGATTGTGTTGATTAAATAGGAAAAAATCAACGCAGCCAGCCACTGTTCATATTACTTCATTTCCGTCTGAACAACAACTGATTGGAAGAACTTTACTTTGCTGTTGCCTTCAGTACTGAATTTGGTTCATAAACAGCACAATTTTTGTCTAAATGTTGCTAAAGAAAGAGTCAAATTTTCTGGTTTTTACTTTGATTTCGGCTACACCAAACACAAAACTGTTTCAGTATTTTTGTTTTTTTTTCAAGCGGAATGCTACCTTTGAATCGCCGCCGTTTAGTACAAATCCGCCATATAGAAAAGACATCTAGCGAAAAACATTCAGCACTTTTTACTTCACCTAATATCATACATCCGGAAAGTGAAACGCAAATATACACTATGTACATATGTACATACATATGTATCTAAGCAAACACATACAAATACTTATACACAGCCGTGTGTCATCATTTTTGACTGCATTCTCTACTCGCCCACGCAATATTTGGGACTAGAAATTCTCACACATGCAAATATCTATCCGTAACAAATTTACCTGCTTGAATATGTGACGAAAAACCTTTGCTTCAACAATTTACATATTTGTCCAGCTTGTCAGTCGTTTAGGATGATCGTGGGGTGCATGTTTTGAATTTAAAAATATTTTTTGTTCAGCTTTGGATACCTAAGTACAAGGGGGAAACAATTCAAAATAAAAGTAAGCAGATTGCTTTGCCGTGTAACATTGTTTTTGCAATTCAATGTTATTCATGCAATGACAAAAAATAAATAAATAATTAAAAAAAAATTCCTTTTGAAAATGAAGTCTCCGCAGAACATGCTTCGCATCATCTATTTGGCAAATTGTTGTTGTGAAGTAATTAAGTGTTTGGTATGCGCATACTTATAAGTACATACATACATATGTTTTGCCAAGAAAATCGTGGCGGTGCTTAGCAATATTGTAAATATTATACTTAATTAGGCTACTAAGAAATACACTGAAATTTACGTATGAAAAGGATTTTAAAAATAATTAAAGCAATACTTTTCATTGTGCTTGTAGCTTAGGGGATTGTTCAGGAATTGTTTGACTTCATCACTTTAAGGGGGGACTCTACTGTAAAACTTAAAAAAAATCGATTTTTTACTTTTTGTTGAAACATACTCAGAAACAACTCCAGAATGTTCCATGAAAGTCTTAAAAAGAAATCTTGAATAGTTTTCAAGTTATAAAAGTTTTAGCAAAGCAGGTATAAACTGAGCGCTCGAGCGGTTTACGGTCATATGCGCTTGATCAAGAGATAAGACGTTCCCTACTCCAACCTTCTACTTGGTTACCCATGTCAGAATATCTATAGATTCTTTTGACCTTGAAAATGCTCATTGGATATTATTTCGGATAAAAGAATAAAGCATTAAGAGAGGGGAGCTAGGAACAGCTACTCAACAGGTATAAGCTGTAAGTATGAAAAATTGTTTAAGCGTGTTTTTCTCGAAACCACGTTTTCAAAATTGCCCACATCACAGCTCCGTGAAAAATTAACATATCAAGCTCAAACTTTGATAGTATATTTTTAACAATATTTACTAGTTTTTAAAGCTATGGTGGGAAAAAATTTATTATTTATAACCCCTTTTTTAATAACAAAATGACAACAAAAAAATGTCGATTTTTTAAAAAACTTCAAAAATTTTACAAAAAATTTTTTTTTTTGCAAGTAATAGGCTTAACAACTAAAAATAATGATATATAATAAAAAAAATTTAGTTTTTTTCATTTCAGATTTTTTTTAAATGCGCGACAGTGTGGGCAGATTTCAAAAGGCGTTTCGGGGGAGCGGCTGTACAGCTGCCATTTTGAAATGAAAATAAATTTAAAAATTTTTTTTGTACACTCAAGACCTGTGTTTATGTAACCCTAAACTTTTTTTTACTAATTAAATTAATACAAGTATGAAAACAAAATCCATGAAAATTTGATTTTTACAGTAGAATCCCCCCTTAAGAACTTCTCAGGTTTCTTGTTAAGTCTGCGCAAATCTATTCTTCATATCATTTAATGCGAAAACATTCTATGCTGTATTCCTCCTCTAGACAACAAATGCATCGATGATGTCCTTGGTGGCCATATGTTCTTGTGTAAATTTTCTTGTACTAGACTAAATATTCCCGTGAAATAC
This sequence comes from Anastrepha fraterculus, assembly GCA_037575425.1. NCBI lineage: Eukaryota > Metazoa > Arthropoda > Insecta > Diptera > Tephritidae > Anastrepha > Anastrepha fraterculus. The sequence goes on from JAYXIM010046047.1 coordinate 6,354, forward strand.
AAACTCGTTAATCCATGTCACAGTTCCCATTCCCATTATTGGCTTAGGTGTCATTGGCTGCTCCGAAAATCCGCGGCCAAAGTGTTCTAGTAGCCTTATAAATTGAAGTTTATTAGCAGCAAGAGATAGAGGTAAAAATAGAAATAAAGGTAGGCGAGGATAAAAATATCAGAACCATTTCGCTTGATGCCGTCGCACCGCGTTTGCACTACATCGAGGACGTTGATCTATCTATCTATGACGTATGGAGGTTATAGGTCGCCGATAGTCTCCATTATTTTCGTTATGGAAAGGGTGCGATATTGTTATGTGCATTACCGTATTGTGTGCGTATGATATGGTCGGGAGTAGTTAATTCAAGCGTCTGTAATTGTCGTCGGTACGTCTAGTCGACCACCTCTGGAACACTTTTCATGTTCAATTCAGCATTTATCGGGAAGTTCGCTGTGATCAGACGCGGTCCTGGGCGTTGCTATTATTAGAGATAGAGGTAGCGATTGAGGTTTAAGTTGAGGTAGAGATAAACATTGAAATAGAAGTAGAGATTGAAAAATAGATAGATAAAGAAATGGAGATAGAAATAAAAATAGGGATAGAAATAAAAATAGAGATCGGGATAGAAATAGAGATAGAAATAAAAATAGGGATAGAAATAGAAATAGGGATAGAAATAGAGAAAAAGATAGAGATGGTGTTGGCGATAGAGGTAGAGGCAAAAATAGCAATAGAGACAGAAATATAGATGGGGATAGAAATTGAAATAGAGATAGCGAGATGGAAATGGAGATGGACATAGAAACAGAGATAGAGGTAGAAATGTCGATGGAGGTTCAGATTGATGTTGAGATAAAGATTGCGATTGAGATAGATTTAGAGGTAAAGGTAGAGATAGAAGAAAGAGATAAAGATTGCCATTGAGATTAAGACTGGACTGGGATTGAGACTGAGATTGAAATATAGATATAGACAGAGGCAGAGGCAAAGATAAAGATAGAGATAGAAGTAGAGATAGAGACAGAATAGAAATAGAAAGGATATGCCAAATTCTGCTGTTAGCTTTCGTGCAACTTTTCTCTTTTGTTTGGATTTACAAATATTGCTTGAAAATAATAATTTCGGCACCAAATAAATCAGAAGGAGAGCATTTTGATGTTAAAGGACCAAACTTTTATTAGGACAAAAAAATTGTAAAAAGGGCAAAACCTTTGTTACTATTTAAATTGTGTTTTATAATAATTTGGACCCCAAATAAATCAGAAAGAGGACATTTTGATGTAAAAGGATAAAACTTTTATTAGGACAAAAAAATTGTAAGGACATAACATTTATTACCATTTAAAGTGTGTTTATATACATATAAACCAAAACAAATATACAAAAAAAAAAACAATATTAACTGTTTATTTAAAATCTCTGTCTAGTTTCAAATCATCTTTTACACAGTCTGTAAAAATTTTGATTTTTCACGAATATTTTTCATAACATAATATAGCTACTTCCAAAGCATAATATCTATTGACTCTCTTAAATGCTAATATGCCTTTTAGTTATCAAAGCATATTTATACGATTTTTATTCAGCTGCAGCGGAACTATGTCACCCACAACACCACTTAATTATCCGTAAGTCTAATTAAATCTTTTAACGGTGACACATTTAAACCCTTTTAATTAGAGAAATTTGTTCCTGTAATTTGCAACTCTTCCTGCTTAAGCTGATTATCAGATATTCTTAACTTGAGATGCAAGTAAAATTAGTTCGCATTCTGTTACATGATTAAACTGTGTAATCAGTGGTTGAATCGATATTTAATGCTTTGAAATTAATTTTGATGGTATTATTATATTTAGATTTTTGATTTATTTGTTTAAAACATCAAAGTGTGGTAAAAATTGCCAGCTATACATAAAAATAGTTTGAGCCTATCAATATGAGCTTTTAGTCTTAAATTGTTACTTTTCACAAATTGTGTAAGAATGGAAAATAGATAAGAAATAAAATATTATTATTATTTTTATTTATTTAAAAATGTGAAAAAATCATTTTTTTTTTAATTTTAATTAACGCTTACCAGGTATATACCTATGAAATGAGACTTTCAGCTATTAGTAACCTTCCCAAATGTCTTGTTTTTTCGTCTGTCATCTGTCAACAATATTCAGTTCTTTGTTTGTTACGTTTCACACAACAATGCATTTTTGTCGCTCTTAAAAATTTCGCATTTCGTGCCTTTAAACTATGATTTGCGGACATCGTGAAACCACTTGTGACATGCTGCTCTCGCGGTTCAAAAGGAAGTCTTTTTTGCATCGAATCGTTACGGGTGATGAAAAATGGGTGTATTTCTCCAATCCCAAGCGTAAACGATCTTATGGTCCGCCCAGCCATAAGCCAAAAACAACGGCCAAACCAAATCTTTCGGCCGCAAGGCAATGCTGTGTGTTTTCTAGGATCAGCATGGTATGATTTGGTACGAGCTATTAAAACCAGGTGAGCAGTTGGCGGTGCACGCTACCAACGACAATTGGCCGATTTGAACAGCGCTATACACCGAAAATGCCCAGAATATGCCGATCGGCGTCACAAAGTAATTTTTCTTGATGATTTTCTTGATGACAATGCACTGCCACAACGAACAAGAGCGACGCGGGAATTGGTGGAGACGTACGATTGGGAACCGCTGGTGCTTGAGGCTTACTCACCAGACTTGGCGCCTTCCGATTATCATTTGTTTGCATCGATGGCCACTCACTTTCCGAGCAACGCTTCAATTCTCACGAAGAAGCCAAAAAATGGCTCGATGATTGGCTTGCGGCCAAAGACGGCCAATTGTTTTGGCGCGGTATCCACAAATTGCCTGAGAGATGGGGAAAATGTGTCGCTAGCGATGGCTATTATTTTGAAGATTAAATTTGTAACCATTTTTTGTTAATAAACGTTTAAAATTGAAAAAAAGTCTCATTTTCATAGGGATATAATTGACCAACGAAATCCCATGACACTATTTTTGGTCTAAATGGACCCAGAGTGACAATCATAGGTCTAACCTACTTACGAACTCCCATAAATACACAAAATTAGCAATCTGTTAAATGTAACAATTTTTCATTTGGTTCTGATTCGAAATTCTAGACAATTTCAAATGTATATTTGTATGAGTATATGAACACACTTACATATCTATGCAATTTACATAATACGCCTGTGCGTATGTCAAGCACAGAAATAGCAATCTGTGGAATTTGTTTTTTGTTTTGTTTTCAGTACAACAGCGAATACATTCCGACAAGCTGTCATTTTATTGACTTGAGCAATGCCAAGAAAGAGCCTAAATTTGTTCAGTTGCTTGTGGTATAAGCCACACTCCGCCATAGCAGATACGGTTGCACACATTTTCAGCTTTACTTTGTTGCCATTGAAGCGTTTATGGGTATTTCCTACGCATAAAATGGCGCAACAACAGCTTTCTTGCTACATCGCAACTATTTCGTTGAAAGTGTTGGTATTTGGCTCTACTTGCACAGCTGTAACTAGACTAACCAAACGTGTCTATAATTTTTCAAAAGTTATGCAGTCCTGCACTGCTCCATCCATGCATTCTGCCAGCGTCGTTGACACCAACGCGCGCAACTTGCGTACCTTCGCATATTATACATGTACATGTATGTACATTTGTATATATATGTATATGTGTGTACGTTCTCTTGTATTTTGTACATACATATGCACGTACTAATACTCCCACATGCGACTTGCAGAGCACTCATACGCCATGGTAGGTGCGTGGACGCGACAGTATTTATTGTCGCCATCTTCGGTAACGGCGTTGCGCATAACCACTTTCATTTTTCAAGTTGCCACCAAAGCCACTAACTGCACGCACACACACACACATACATATATATATGTATGTATGAATTTTGTGTATTTTTGGTTGTGCCCATGTGTCTGTATGCGCGCTTGAGTGAGTGGCAGCGCAGAAGTACTTTTCGGTAGTGTGAAACATTTTTCGCCTGAACAAAATGAAAATAACTTCGAAAACAACAATCTTTTGCGTTAACTCATTTTGAATGCTACTGTGTAACAAGTTTCCTATCTCACGTATGATTAGTAGGTGCTTTTCCTAAATTATTACAAATTTACATATGAAAAACACTGGGTTAAGATCTTCAGATCTTCTCTGATATACAGATGTATATACATATAGTTGACGACTTTTTATTTTATTATCTCAAGTTACACATTGTCAACGGCTGACAAAGAAGAGGAGAATAACAACTCTCACTGACGGCCTAACGATAACTCATGTTTCTCGACTCGTGCAGCGTTGCGTGACTGCTGTTCCGATTGTAGTGCAGGCTGCTTGCTGTTGTTTTGCCGTTTTTATTATTATTGCTAACTACACGCATACATATGAACATATGTACTATATATACATATGTACCTCTGTACATTCATTATAATATTACTATCTATTATTTGTCTCGGGCGACAATAGACAAGATAAGTATTAAAAGAATAGTGAAAGAAAGGTGAAAAAGAAATGCAGCTACGCATCGTTGCCTTTGGCATTATTGCTGCATCAACGGCATGAAAGACACTTACGTTCATACATCATCGCCAACGTCGCAAGTTGGTTAATGAGAGTGAAAATTGAACGCGAAAGTAAGGTGAGTCGCGGGCACTCGTTGCTACCGCAGTAAATCTTCTCATACGGGTATCTGTTGCTTTTGTTGCTTGCGACCTCGTACGTAGTGTAGGTACCATTCTTTGTTTGCCTATGATTTTCTGCTATTTTCGTTAGACCACTTTTTCTTTAGAAAGTAAATATATATGTACATACATACATAAATAAATACAAGCACCCAATACTACGTCTATAATCGTATAGCCCTGACAAACGCAAAAGAAAACGAACATAAAAAAAACCGATTGCTGAAGCTGAAAGTGAGTCAAAAGCTGATTAAGCGAGTTGTTTTGCATGCTTTGCTCCAACGATTGTGTTTCTAGCTTAACGGCTTTACCTTTCAACCATTTGTCTGTCCGTCGTTCTCTGCATATTCGTGGCATTTCTAACTGTAGAAGAGAAGCATTTGTGATAAAATTACCACCGACATGGTTGGTTGTCGCAGCAGCGGCGTGCTATTGTTGCCCGTTTTGTGTGAAAATAATATTTTTTTCGCTTAAGCGTATTCACCGTTTCAAGTGTGGCATTTCTGTGTTTAACACTTGAGTTATACTGGAAAATTTGCAAATTATGCAATTATCTTATATTTGAGTTATATGGACACTCGCATATACATACATACATATTTAAATACGCAAACTCATTTTGTCACAGCTTTAATAAGGTTTCTGGGCTTTGTCTTGGAAAACAAGCTAAAAAAAATTGTCGAAGAATACGCAAATACGATTGTTGAGTGGAGAGTAATTAGCATATAATTAAATAAAAATTTTGAGTGCTTATTTGTGCCAACTGCAATGGATGCTTATTTATCGCATTCTAAGAATACATTAGGTAATATGAAGATCTGTCATGTTAAGGCGTTCAACCAATTCACGGATCAATTGATGGCCCCTGTTGATGAAAGTATTCGGCATTGCTGAGAGCAATGCTTCTATCGCACTCCTAATGTCAATGTGAAAAAATTGCTGAAGATTGTACGGTAGACTACCTTATGGATTATGGATGGTAGAGTAGGCATATAACATGCAGGGAGGCGCATGAGGCAAAGAAATATATTTGACTCGTCAGAGTTTCTGCTCTTTTAGCTGAATACTCCTCTGCAAGTTTCCAACGGCAGCCAATGGAGCCACATTAGCCTCACCTTTCCAGAAGTTTTCGTTATTAAAAGCATTCATCTTTTATATTTCCCTCAAGATGCCCATTATCTGTTAGAGCTCAGAAGGAAAAATCTCGCCTTGTTATGTAGTTAACACCTACATAACCTTACCTATCATTTGGCTTCTCATGCCCACACTAAGTTTCGAAGCCGGGCGCTAGTGTACGATAGTTACGTACCAACCACTTCGGCAACGGTGAACGAGGGAGGATGGAAACAAGATTTTAACGAATTCATGTTTTATATGCTTTTCTACCCCGTTCGCGATTCTAATCTAATCGTAATAGTATCTCTCACGTTTTTCTCACACTGTACTGAAAATGGTCGGAGAAAAATGCGAAAGCTGCTAGGCTCTTCCTGATACGATTTTTTCAAAATCCAAGTGATTTACAGTGACGCGTATACCGGATTAGAGTCTGAAGCGACATACACGCTGCTCCAAAGGTGCTCGAAAACGCTTGCAACTCTTAAAAAGTGTCAAAAATCAACCAGCATGTAAGCTGAGGCTGAGAGGAGGAATAAACTTGAACTTGCGTGGGTAGCAGGACACTCTGGCGTTCAGGCAAACGAACTGGCTGATAAGAGTGATGGATTATCGAATTAATGATTTGCTGCATATTACCCAATGGTTGGTAATAGAACCAATATTTTTCAGGAATCGTTAGGTGGATGCGGTATATCAGTTACAAAGGGTACCAGAACTAGCAGCGCATTCTCGAAACTTGCAAATTAACAAAGAGCTTCTAGAATAAGCTGAAAAGGGCAATAGCGAAATCTTTTGTCCAGCTTAGAAGGAATGGACTAAGATTGGTAGTTGGTTTTATCATGGGGCATCATTGGGGCAAAGGGTTTTCGAAATAGCACATGAAGAAATGAAGCTCCATCTGTCCCGCGCTTTTCTGAGAAATAAGTTGTGCATTTTCCCTTTAAAAACAATCAGGGGGATGCCGATGAGCTGATTGTGTAGACTTCTGACGTTAATTCAGTCGACCCCTTCCTGAGCCTGAGCCTGCTCGAATCCTATACATTTCAAGTGATTTACAAGTCGGGTGACTAAGCGGCACCAGAATTCCAGTGGCAATACAGCGGACTAATTGAAGTCATTTTTATTACAAGTAATTTGCATAATGATTGAATTTTTGTTTTTATTAAAATATTTTTGTTCATCAGAATTGAATGGAGAAAATCAAAAATATTGATTTGAGGTGGATGAAGAGTAGCGCCAAATATTAAACAAAAAAAAAATCGTTTAACAAAATACGTGTACGAGTATGTTTATATGTGTGCATACTTCATTCTTAAAAAAAGTGGGCTGACTCATCCGAAATTTACAAGTATGCCCACCCAAATGTATGTGCTAAATGCTTGTTTATTTACCCAAATTATTACATTTGCACATACGTGTGTATGTGTGCATGTATTTCCATATGAGCATATATTTATTTGCATGATCGAACACAGCTTTCATGCGTTTGAAGAACGCAAATATGGCAAATATGAGAAATCAAAACAAAATGGAAACGAAAAAATAATTCCAGTTAAAAGTTGCAAGCTAAAATAACATAAACAATAATAAAATAAATAATAAAGCTTTTTTTTTGTAACTTTTAATTTGAGTGGCTTCAAAAAATGTGTTAATACTGTGCGAGCGTTTTTTCAAATTAGGCCATGTTGCTGGGGGTTAGCAGGCCATTGAAATGTGTACGCAACCGTTGGCTGACCAAAGCGAAAACAGTAAAAGATACATTCGCAGAACACACCTTAAATTTGAAATATGATTTTGGAAGCAATAAAAATTAAAAAAAATGGTAATAATTAAGCGCAATATGAGGGTGTGCAAGTGGTTCACAGTATTGGAACTTGATAAATACAATATCAGATCTTAAGCTTAAGAAAATAAAAATAAAATGAATGAAAAGGTCGCAGAAGTAAGGCAACCCTGACGCAGCGTTTCAATTACTTGCTTACTTACCCACATTTATTGAATTATTTGTGTTGACCTTTTTTCGCTTTGACTTTTCTGTTCTGTCGCAGTGGCTCTCAGTATTTGTTGCTGTTGTTGGCTGTTCATACCCACAAATCGTCTTTTCATTCAAACCGCAAGTTAATGAGTTGGTTGAAATGAGTTGGCTGAAACATGTTCCCCAGCGCGCCAGGTGCTCGTTTCCGTTGATCTTGACAATTCGTATACTTAAGTGTGTGTTTTAAGGTGCAAACAATTTCGGCTTTGAATGTATTTAAATTTTTGTTACACGTGCACACTTTTGCGCTAAGGTATTATAACTTCATTGGCCTAACAGTTGCTTGTGGAAATCTCGCGTACGAGATTCAAAAGTGTCGCAAATAAAAAATAATCCATTTCCTTCTTAGACAAGTACAGAAATGACCACAGGCTCCTCTTTTTGCTGTGTGAAAACGCATAGTGATATTAATTAACAGCAACATGCCTTCTCTTTCGCATGCAGTGTCTCTCGCTTCTGTAAACATACTCGTATTAGCATAGCACAGCACAGCCTTCGTTCGCATTAGAGTAATTGTTTTTACTTCTCTAGAAAACTATTAATGTTTGCCAAATTTTCCGCCAAGACAACGCGCAGCCTCATTTCATTTTGTCTCTCAAAAGGTTTATACTTGTACAAGTAGTAAAGTATAGCGTCTTAATGTTAGAACAATTACCGCATTCGTGGACCTCGTGCTATTAAAAACTTATAATGTGTTTCCTGTAATAAAATCAGCATTAAAAGAAGGCATATTTTAGTTTGTTGAAGTGGATGCGATCTGTAGAAAATAACGCCTAAAGATGTGTATGGAGCGTTGTATGGATAGGGCAGGGTTGCATATTGATGGTAATAGTAGTAAAAATGAATGAAATTAAAATTAAATGTTTAATAGCGTCAGTCTCGTTGTTCCAATAGCTACACCTCTTATACCAAAATGTTCCGTGTGAGAAGAGGAATCGGCTTAGCAATACATAATTGTCCGTCCGTCTGTATCAGATATTTCATTAAAGCTTGCTACGCATTCCAAATTTATGGGGATTTTGCTATGCAAATGGAGCAAATTGCATATATTTTATTATATTTGATTGTAAAGAATTAGTATTAGAATTAATATAAATTCAATTTAAAATTTTAATTTAATTTAATTTAAATTTAATTTAAAAATTTTAATTTTTACTTCAAATTTTAATTTAAAATTTAATTAATTTTAAATTTTGACTCGTTGTGGATGCGTTTGCTTCTCTACAGTAACGTGTGGATTTTCTGAGCCCTAAATCCGACAATTTTGCTTATTGACGTAGCCACCGATGTGAAAAGAAGAAGAAGACTCACCACTTTGGAAATAGGTTTTCCATATTTCCCAATTTTGTTCTAGCGTATAGCGTCCCATTTCGTAAATGTCAAACCTTTAAATAAATTATGAACACATTTGACATGTCATTTGTGTTACCATTCTCAAAAAAATAGGTGGTTAAAAAAGCAAACGCTATATGGTCCACCCTGTATATTTTTAGGCCAAAAATTAGTTCGGGGAAAAAATTGTTTTGTTTTAATATACATTTTTTTAATACTTAGTGTTTTTTAAGTGTTGTTTTTAAGATTTAAGTTTTTTTGGCTTTTATTCCATTTAATTTTTTGTTTCGTATAATTTTTTTATTTTCGGAATAAAAATTAATTTTTTTGGAGTAGGATTTTATTTTTTGGAATAAAAGTTAATTTTTATGGAATAAGATTTTATTTTTTTGTCATAAAACCTTTTCTGTGGAGTAAAATCTTATTTCTTTCTAATAAAAATTGATTTCTTTGCTCAAAGGTTTGAACGAAGTTTGCTTTTGCTTACGTTTTGGAAAACAACTACGTCAGCGTATGCTCCTATTTTGCTTCCGATAACTTTGCAAATGGCAAGCAAAAAAATCCCTCAAAAATGTTTAACAAAAAAAAAAAAGATTTTTTAACTTTTTTGTGTATTTTATTTTAAAAATTCCCCTAAAAATGCTGGTATTTTCTTCAAAAAATTATTTCTTTGTTTTTATGGATTATGGCACACTTGCTTGCAGCCAATTATAATCGTATCGCTTTAAAAAGTTTCAAAAACATGCGCTGGGTATAAAACACGGGTTCCGTCTGAACTTAGATACTTCTTTGCATGTTTGCTAGTATTATATTTTACTTTGCATGTTATTTGTCCAAGTCAAATTTGTCTCTGACGTACTCAATCGGCGATTAGTACATATGTTACAAATCTAAGCCTTCGCCTGCTACCAACAAAGTCGACGTATCCGAATGATGATGTCATTTCCAGTTTTTTGTTTATTTTTAAAGCTGTCATTGGGGTTTTAGTTAGCGTGCATACATACAAACATTTTTAAGTAGTCGAATTTATAAAATTAACATAGCGTTTTGTTGTTTTTAACTCGCATCCAAGCGAAGTTTTATAAATGAAAATAAAAACAAAACAAAAATTAAAAATGAAACACAAAAAAAGTCCCTATCAAAATCCGATTTTGCATTTGAGGTTCATAAACTCCGCGCACAACAAAGAAAAGCATGCAAAGAAAGCAGAAAAGAGAGAAATAAAAATTCACATTAAAGGCAATTAAACAAATTCTAGGCGCCAAACTGCTCGTAAGCCGTGCCGTTCTTATGCGTTCAAATAATCATATTTCTTAGTCGTCTTTACCTTGAAAATTTTACAAGTCCGGTTTACTTGCGCCAGCTGGGCGGGCAAAAATACGTATGTGTGTTGCTTGCCGATAAAAAAATATGTATGTATGTATGTAAGCTAAAACGTCGGCAAACTTAGGTCGAAAAGTAATGAAACTTGCATTGAAATACATTTCCATTGCTGGTAGGCACCGAAAAAAAAAACGTTATAATACGCTAACCGTTGACTGGGTGACTGACTGACCGACTAACTGACTAACTGCTTCGGTTAGCTTGTGAAAAAGCGGCTACCTGCGCCAACAACAGGTTCAGACGAGTGCGAGTAAAGCCTCCCTTAGCAACGCACACACATACAGGTACATAAAGCTTTGTATGAAATAATTGTGTTATTATTAGAAATTGCAGAACAAAACGAACACGACCAGAAACGAAGGCAAAAAAATGCACAAAAACAAAATTAAAAAAAAAAATGTAAAAAAATTAAAAAGAAATTAAAAAAAAAAAGATACGAAAATATTTGTACGCTAAAAAGCTGACAGCTAAAATGACAAAAGCAAAATAAAGGAGACGCAAAGAAAGCAAATAATCAACTTAATATGTAAACAAATGAAACTGACTGTGACATTCAATCCATTCGAGTGCTCGATGATGTACTGATTGATGGGCTAGTACATCTAATCATTTGTGCGCTTATGTGACTGTGTTGGTGTGTGGATGTGCTTGAATGCAACAAATTACTAAAACTTTGTGAAGGCTAATGAATCGACTAATAATCACTGAAGCTGATATACATTGCTACTAATTTACTAATCACAGATTTGGACGTCACTTTCATTTTTATACCCGTGCGCAATAGCGCATTGTGAAAGGCTATTATGACAACATTTGTATGGAATTGTTGCGCTAGTAGATATTAGAAGTTTTTTGTAAAAAGGTGGACTGTGATATTTCCTTCTAAAAATGCTTAAAAAATATTCAACTATTTTTCTAAGTTTTGCTTATTCAGCAAGAGTTGCAGCCAATGTTTTTTCCACTAAATTTTTTTCGCCAACTAGACTAGTTTAAAGGGCTGTACTATTTGTACGCATTTGGACGATGTATCTAAAGTAGGCAGCAAGTCTGCATATTGTTTGATTAGGCAGGAAATTCAAAAATATATTTCCAATTAAAAAAAAAAATAACAAATGGTGATTTTAGAATACCTGTCACACATTTGACTATGCGGGAATCTCATTTCTCAGATTCTTTTTGCAGCTTCACAAACAAAAAAAAACTACTTGAAAAGAGAACAATGCGATTCTTGATAATGAAAAAAAAATGTTTAGCAAGTATAATTAAGAATCAATTGACAGGTTTGGGACACCAAGTTGCCGATTAAGCAAATCCAAAGCCATAAAAACAATCAATTCCTTAAAGCACCAATAGGCTCTAGCAAAGTCAAAAAAAAAAAATATGTTAGAAAGCAAATGATTACCAAATAAGCGCCCGTATTGATTGTTTTTTGGGCATTTAATGACTTTTGATTAAAAGCAATAAATAAATAAAGATTTGAAAGAATTAAAAAAAAGAAACGTCAAAATTATGAAAAAATCGTATATTATGCCGTCAAGGCTACTTACTATTGTTGTTGCTAAGGTATGTAACTTACATATATGTATTATTATCTTAAATAAATCGATGTGAAGCCAAACTTAGACGCAAACACATACAAATGTAAATCTATTTTGATTGTTAACTGAAAATTGACACTTCCATCATTAAAAACGGCGAATATGGGCAACAATAAAATGCTTTTAAAATTGATTTTTTGTGTCAATAAAGGCGAAAATAATAGGAGGCAAAAAAAAATATGCTGTACTTGCAAATATACCAGCTGTAAAACATTGGCAAATGCTCAGATGGGAATGAAGTCGAATGACGTGAGATGTGAAAATAGCCTGAGTGGGATGCTTTTTATGGGGGATCGGGGCTCTAGTTCTCATTCACATAAAAAATTTAAAATAAAGTAATATAAGAATTAATGGAATATTGCACAAAAATAAAGTACATAAAATAGTAAAGAATTTAAAAAAAAAGTAAGAAGAAAAAATTGATAAAATATATAAAAAAATATATAGTATATATAAATGATATATATATACATATATAAAAAATAAAAAAAAGTGGGAAACCCATAAATTAAATTAAAGTAAAATAAAGTGACGCAAAATGAAATAAATATAATAAAAAATAAACTAAATTAAAAAAATATACTGAAATAAAGAAATGGACTAATTTAGAAAAAAAGCCACTAAACTAATTGCAATTATACAACGAAGGCAGTCTAAAATATTAAGAATGGTTACTGGAGCGCCGTGATACATAACCGATGAAAATATCCATCGAGAGCAAAATGTTTCATTAGTGGCAGCATAAACAGGTGTAATCCAACAAATCTGCTACCAATGGCTGAGACACCACCCCAAATCCATTGGTTCGGTCGCCGTTGCATACCGTCAATTCGTCATGTCTCAGAAGAATTGACCATACAATCCTGTGACGCATATTTGAGGCCCCCGTAACAACCTTAACTTTCTTCAAGAAGCTGTAGGTACTCTAATTTAGGTTAAGAGTCGAAACCTTATTGTTAGTATTAAGATTAATTAATATATTCAATCAATAATAATAACAGTATAAAAGAAAAAACATTAAAGAAGGAAAAAATAAAATAAAAATGTTAATTTAAATTTAAAAAACTAAATGAAATGATTTTTCATAAAAAGTCAAAAAGTGTAAGAAAATAAAAAAATTTACAAAAAAATATAAATCTACCTAACCTTAAATAAAATAAATTTACTCAAATATATACAACTAGCAAACCCGGCCCCCTTCGCTGGGCACACTAAAATAGAATAGATATGGTTTACAACAGAAAATATATGATTTTCACATTATTTATTTCTTTATTCTTTATTCAAGCGCTTTGGCATAAACAATATTTTTTGTTTTTCTATTTGTTTTTGAGTAAATATAAAATATAAATTGAAAATCAGGAAAAAAGAAGATTGTTTTTAAATTTCAAATCAACGCATATGAATAAACAATCGTCTTTTTTCCTGATCATCCATGAATTTTTCGTTTCAACTTATATGTTTTATTAAGCATTGGAGCTTTTTTAACCATTATCCATTTATATTTTTCAAAAAAAAAAAAACGAAAGAAATTTTTTTTTCACGAACACATAATTTCATTCGGATTTCACATTAAATTCTCAAATTTCGTAAGAAATTATTCACTGTTCCAAAATCCACTCCAAAAAAATTCACAAACAATTTTTACATGTTGCACTTACGTTTTTTCCTTATGGTATCCAAATCAGAAAGAAATATTGACACATTGTAACTCACACTGTCAATTTGACAGTTCAGTTCCGCCCCAAGCGTTAAAAAAGTAAGCGACATTATGGCTGGTTCAAAAGAACGCTGTACCCGTTGCCAGTGCTCCGAATTACAACCAAACTTTACGAAACCCATTTTCAATACTTACTTAACAATGTGCGTAAGTTTGGTTTAATTCGGTGCAAAGACACGGCGGGTCCATGTTTTGGCATATATTTCGAGACCCTAGTCATCAATAGGTATGAAAATTACCCCGTATTAAAGCACTTATCAACAGCTTTCATTTGATACCCATATTGTACACACACAACCAAAGGTTACCCGGGTCCACGTTTTGAGCTATATCTCGAGACCCCAGTCACGGAGCGGCATGAAAAATACGCTGTACTAAGGCATTCACCAACAGCTTCAATTTGATATCCATATTGTACAAACACATTCTAGGCTCCACGTTTTGGTCTCTATCTCGAGACCCTAGTCACGAAGTGGCATGAAAAATACTCTGAACTAAAGCATTCACCAACAGCTTCCATTTGATACCCATATTGTACATACACGTCCGAAGGTTACCCGGGTCCACGTTTTGACCTATATCTCGAGACCCTATCTACCAATAGGTATCCAAACTATACGGAAACCATCTCCAATACCTCCTTAACAATGTGTGTAAGTTTGGTTTAATTCGGTGCAAAGACACGGCGGGTCCACGTTTTGGCATATATTTCGAGACCCTAGTCATCAATAGGTATGAAAATTACCCCGTATTAAAGCACTTATCAACAGCTTTCATTTGATACCCATATTGTACATACACAACCAAAGGTTACCCGGGTCCACGTTTTGACCTATATCTCGAGATCCCAGTCACGGAGTGGCATGAAAAATACTCTGTACTAAAGCATTCACCAACAGCTTCAATTTGATACCCATATTGTACATACACATTCGAAGGTTACCCGGGTCCACGTTTTGACCTATATCTCGAGCCCTATCCACCAATAGGTATCCAAACTATACGGAAACCATCTTCAATACCTTCTTAACAATGTGTGTAAGTTTGGTTTAATTCGGTGCAGACACGGCCGGTTAGCGAACACACACAAAAAGTTGACTTTATTTTATATATAAGATTTTTTTCAGTTTGTGTCCGAAAAATCCAAATATCTTACGGAACCCTATTTTTTTCCAAAATAAAATGTAATCCATGTTACTCCTGGATAATGTAGTTTTCTAATGGTGAAAGAATTTTTAAAATCGGTCCAGTAGTTTTTGAGCCTATTCGTTACAAACAAACAAACAAACAAACAAACAAACAAACAAACAAACAAACAAACAAAGTTTTCCTCTTTATAATATTAGTATAGATAATAATATTTCGAAAATGTTTAGTTGCCGCACGATCAATTGTTTTCCCCAAACGTCTGAAGTGATAGACAGAGAAAGAAGTGGTCGTACTCGCGTTGTTCGAACCAGTGCAGCCATAAAAGCCGTTCGGGAAAGAATGCGCAGAAATCCCCTTAGAAAGTAGAAAATCATGTCCAGTGAAATGAATGTATCGCTCAAATCCATGCCAAGACTAATTAGAGATGATATCCACATGAAAGACTTCCGTCGCTCAACTGGTTATCTTTTGACAACGCGCTTAAAGAAAATTCGACTCGACAGATGCCATCAGCTTCTTCGGTTCGGTTGCCATCAGCTTTTCTCTGTTGCCGAAATTTTTAATAAGTAAAACGAAAAAATCTATGCTAAAACTTCTAAAGGGGCACAACATGTTGTCCCACGAGTTTAGCGTGGCCGCCATCCAGCCCCGTAATGGTTTGGTGAGGAGTGCCTTGTAAAGGTGTTACATCTCTTCATTTCTGCGCAAAAAGTGTACCAGGAGGATGTAATAGAATAATCAATAATCTCTTCAATGCGGAGCGCTATATCTTCCAGCAAGATTCTACTCCGGCCTATAAAGCAAGAACCACCCAGCAGTGGCTAAAAACAATATTCTTGAGTTAATAGCCGGAGAAGATATGCCGTCTAGAAATCCAGCTCTGGCCATTGGACTACAGTTTGTGGTAAGAAGTGGAGAACATGGCCTGTCGAAGACCTCACAGAAATTTGGCGAGTCTCAACCAGCGAGCAGCGACGTCAATATCCATTGAAGCCGTGCGTGCTGCAAAGCTGAATGGCCTAATCGTTTGAAGGCTTGTGTAAAAGCAAATGGTGACCTTTTCGAATGAAAATTAAATTAACAATTTTTTGTTTTTATTATTTATATCATTAAATAAAACTAGCTTCATTAAAAAAGGTATTCTAATTTCGTATCTATAACGTACTTAACTTGTAACAGTTCTTATGGCAGGATGACGATAAAATTGTTGAGGAATAAACTTGTATTTTGCATTTTCTGAACATATTCCGCGAGCTAAAAGGATTAATATATCTCCATATTTTATATTGCAAGGTGGTAAAAATAAAATAAATTTTATTAAGTTAAAATAAATTAAAGTAGAATGAAGTGAAGGAGTTAAATATAAAAAATATGTATAGAGCAAAATATAAAAAAGATAAAAATGTAAGTAAATAATTAATATAAAATAAAATGCAATACATTTTATCAAATTAAAATAAATTAAAGTAGAATGAAGTGAAAAAAAAAATTTAAAAAATTGTAAGTAAAATAAAGGAAAGTAATAAAATAACAAAATAAAATGTTGTAAATGAAGTGAAATTATTAGAGATTCAGGAAGATCCACCAATGTAAAACAAGACTTCTGATGAGACTTGAAGAATGTTTATTGCATGAAAGTTCTTATAAAAAATAAAAATAAATAAATAATTGGCGCGTACACTTCTGTTAGGTGCTTGGCCGAGCTCCTCCTCCTATTTGTGGTGTGCGTGTTGATGTTGTTCCACAAATGGAGGGACCTACTGTTTCAAGCCGACTCCGAACGGCAGATATTTTTATGAGGAGCTTTTTCATGGCAGAAATACAGTCGGAGGTTTGCCATTGCCTGCCGAGGGGCGACCGCTATTAGAAAAATGTTTTTTTTTTTATTAATTTTTGCTTTCACCGAGATTCGAACCAACGATCTCTCTGTGAATCCCGAATCATAAAAGTTCTTATAACAATATTTAATAATACCTCAAGAATATTTTCTCTGACAAAAAATTACATTTTTACAAATGAATTTATATTACATTGGTACTTACCGCGGTACATTCCAACAAAAATAAAATAAACGGAAGTAAATTAAGACTGAAATAATATGGCATAAAATTAAATAAAAATAAATAAAAAAAATTATAAAAAATAAAAAGTCAACAACAAAAAATAAATAAATAAATAAAAGTTAACAAAAACTAAAAAAAACAATAAATAAAAATTAACAGAAAAAAATGAAAAAAAAATTAACAAGAAAAAAAATGAAAAAAAAATTAACAAGAAAAAAAGTTAACAAAAAAAAACAACAAAAAAAGCATAAAAATTAACAACAATAAAACAATGAAAATTAAAGAAAGAAAAATAAAATTTAACAAAAAAACTTAAAACAAAAATTAAAATAAAATAAAACTATACTGAAGTAAAATGCTATACAAATAAAAAAAAATTAAAGTAGGCAAATTTAAAAAATGTATATAAACTGAAAAAATAATAACTAAATTAAAAAAATAAAAACAGTAAAAAACAGTAAATAAAAATTTATGGACCTCAAAGTATATACATGCCAACTAAAATAAAACAAATTAAAAAAAAACTAAATAATAAGCAATAAAAATAAATAAAATGAAAGTAGAAAAAATTACTAAAAAATAAAAATATAAAAAAATAAAAAATAAACAATAAGTAAAAAAAAAAAAAATAAATAAATAAAACAAGGTAAATTCATAGTGAAATAAAATTAAAAATAATTAAATGAGAAACAAATAGAACAAATAGAAATAAAATAACAAAATTAATCAAAATGTAAGAACAAATAAAAAAGTGAAAAAAGAGAAAGAGAAAACAGAACCAAAAAAAAAAAATGAATTGAAATAACGTAAATTAAAATTAATGAATGAATTAGAGAATGAAATTAAAGTAAACAAATTTAAATAAATCAAACACAATGCATAACATGAATTTTGCCTCTCAGCCTGTAATAGACGCATAGACTTACCCGCTTCACCTTTTTTCTACTTTTAGTGTTTGATATATTTGACAGATTTGACTACACCTACGCTACCGTTAAATGTGAAAAAATATTTGCTTGAACGAAGTGTGGCTATAAATTACTAATATTTTTTTCACTACGGTAAAGTTCACTATAAAATTGTTAAAAAGGAGCTTGCGATCCAAATTTCTTATTACATAAATATATATACATATACGCATACACATACATGCACATATACGTATTGAATTTATCTTGACTACGGGCGTAATATAGTATTAAGGTGAGTTTCTATTTAATCGTTTTGGCTGACAAAAATTGTTTCACGCATACATACATATGCACATTAAAATATAAAAATTCACGAATATGCAGCATGTGGGTGAAAATTTATTAAATTGTAACACAAAGTGTTGGACCGACATCGACCTAAATTTAAGATGTTGCAATTTATGACAATCGACACAGGAATTCGTAAAATAAAATTATTGAAAAAAAAAAAAAAAAATATTAAAAACTAATTAAAGCAGCTTACCGCGAATTGTAAACACAAGCAAATTTTATTTCGGTGCTTTCATTGTTGTCTCTCTTGTTTGTTTTTTTTACGATAAAAAATATAATCAAAGTTTATTTATTTTTCATTAAATCTTTGTTCGTCATTTTCACAAGTAATGCAATTTCCTATTTAACTTGAAGCTAAAATAAATACATGTGACATTGGCGCAAATTTGTCTTCTATTATTCGAGCGCATAACTTAGACAATTCGTCGTGAAACACTTGCATATGCATGTATGCGTGCTTGTATGTGTGTGTGTGTGTAAATAGATACGACTATAGATGTGCCTCAACAGCCCACACTTTTCGTTTCATCTTCACTTTTGCTATTCGCTGTGCGCCTTAGTCACGCTCATATCACATTAGAAATTCTAGTTTCAGGTGGTTGAGGCGAGAGCAAGCGTTGAGAAGGCGGCGGCACAGATGTGCACATATTTCTGTTGCATAAATTTCCATTTCCTTACCAGTCAGTAAGTGCGCGTTTTCATCGCCTCGATTTCCTTTCATGCCATTATAGTTTTATTTGTCGCTCAATGCATTAAATACGAACTTTTTCTTTGAAAATTTTTGAAGGTGTTGCTCTCATAATTAACTTTGGTGTATATTTTTCCCGTCTAACTATGAATGCATGAATGCAGATTTATTATTGCTTGCGTGTGTAGTGGCGGCATCAAAAGTTTTATTAACACATGCATCAAAAGTTCTATCAAGCATTCTGCTAATTTATGCACACACGTATGTATGTGCAGCAAAATGCCATTAGAAAATATCACATGACATGACGAAGTGATGTGATTTAATTAATTCTTGTTGAATTTACTTTTGATGTCATCAAAAAGTGGCTTTAAAATTTACATTGAAAGTAATGTTTCGAAAATTTTCTAGAATCATAAATAAAGACTTATATATCATTTACAATTTAAGCTGCTCAGCGACTTTCGACTTGTATTATTGCATTCGTGTCTGTCAATCTAAAGGGGTTTCCATTAAGAGGCGTTATTTTGAACATAAAACATCAATGGTTTCGTTGCTTGTGTGGCACGTAGTGCCGTCTTGTTGAAAATAAACGTTGTCCAGATCAATACCATCCAACTCCAGCCATAAAAAATCGTTAATCATCTCTCGATGGCGCAATTCATTCACCTTAACTATTGCTCCAGCTTAATTTTCGAAAAAGTAAGGTCCAATGAATCTGCCAGGCTATAAGCCGCACCAAACAGTGACACGTTGAGGATAGAGAAGCTTTTCAACAATAACTCTTGGATTTTATGAGCCCCAGATCCGACAATTTTGCTTGTTGACGAAGCCACCGAGGTGGAAATGGCCTCATCACTCAAGATGATTTTTCGATGGAATTCCGTATCATTTTCATGCATTTCAACGACCCAATCAGCAAAGACACAACGTTGTTGACGATCGGCCGGCTTGAGTTTTTGTGTTAACTGGACTTCATAAGCCTAAAGACCTAAATCTTTATACAAAATACGGTGTAATGACGTTTGTGGAATGCCTAATTTCAAATAACGACAAGGAATGGACAAACCTGGGTTTTCTTCAACACTTTCGGCTACAACAGCAATATTTTCGGCTGTTCTTGAGTGACGTGCACGGGTTTTATTCTTCACTCCGCACAAGATATGCTGGGAAACTATAAACACGTTCTTAGATTACATTAAATATGGCCCAGTGACTCTTGTCATTTCTGCAACCAATCGCCTGCAACCAATTGCAATCAGAAGAAAGGCACATACGCCCAGTTCAACCCAGCTCTATCTTAATTTTAATAAGGAAACTGGATGAAGGTCCTGTGATAAGTAGAGTGTACAAAATACCATATGGCCGAAGTGATAACTTCAAATAAAATCTAATCTAAGCACGTCCTTACCCATTAAACCTTTTATTTTCACTCCTACCTTAGGTGTCTGAAAATATGAGTATCTCCACTTAACCACATTCGCAGCTGAATTTCTCTTTTTACGAGGGTTGCCTTTTATACTATGTGCCCAATAATGAAAACACAGTACAACAATAATGAAAATAGCTTTATTGTTTTTCAAAATATTCTTTTTGGAAGTCAATACTTTTCTGCTACCAATTTTCAAACTACCTTTGTCACTTAGAAGCGGATACCTCCAAAACGAGCTGTTTAAATATTTCGGCCGCTTCTTTGGGCATTGAAAAAAGTTGGCCGTGCATTTTATTTTTGATGTTCGGGGAAAAAAATAAATTATTAGGTGCCAAATCAAGGCTA
This sequence comes from Anastrepha fraterculus, assembly GCA_037575425.1. Lineage (NCBI taxonomy): Eukaryota > Metazoa > Arthropoda > Insecta > Diptera > Tephritidae > Anastrepha > Anastrepha fraterculus. The sequence goes on from JAYXIM010046047.1 coordinate 27,190, forward strand.
TAAAGTGGATAATCAGAGAGGATGTATCTATGCCATTGGTTTATAATCATCCAGATACGCTTCAGTCTTCTGTCAATCCGTTGACCATTACTTGTGATACCATTTTGCGGTTGGTTTGCGAGATTTGCGTTGTTTGAATAGTCTTGATTTAGCTACAGAAGTTTCCCTCACTGAAAGTGTCAGTGTGCTGAAAATCAGAACATCGTACTCCAAGTATGTGCCACCCACTTTTGTTTCTGACAAGCGAAGCAAAAACTAAAAAGAATCTCTTGAAATTTACTTACCTAAAAATTTAAAATTTTTCAACACAAATTTGTGGAAAAATAAAAGCCAAATAGACACGAACATTTTTTTTTTGTTTTCAACTTATAAAAGTTAAATATTAAAAAACGAACAAAAAAGGAAAAATTTAAAAAAATTAAAAAACGAACAAAAAGGAAACATTTTAAAACATTAAAAAAAAGATAATAAAAAAATATATAATCGAAAAAAATATAAATATTAAAACTATAAAAGAGAATAAAAAATAGAAGTAGAAAATATAAAAGACAATAAAAAAATAAAAGTAGAAAATAAAAATAGAAGGGAAAACTAGAATTAAAAATTTATAAAACCAAGTTAAAAACAAAAAATAATAAAAGGAAGAAAGACAATTCAAATAAAAAATGGAAAGTAATAAAAAACATTCAAAGAAAAAAAAAATAAAATAAATATGAAAAAGACAATAACAAAGATAAAAAATAAATAAAATAATAAACAAGAATTTTTTTTATAAAAAGAAATAAGAACAAAATAAAAAAATTAAAATAAATTATATGCAAAAAAAATTGAGGCCTTCTAACCCCCTCCCCTTAGGATGGTTTGATCAGCATTTCTAAGGTGTATTAATAATACACTGTACCAGCTGCTGTTATAAGTGAAATTCTATCAACTTCACATATGCACGTATACGAGAATATCTGTATTTTTGTGTATCCTGCTTGAATTAGCTCAGATGTTGGAACATTCAAATACGCATATCGCACTTCCACGTATTTAACCAGAAACATTTGCTGAAATGATATTTATTGCTCTTTGAAAAACATACGTAAATTTTCAAAGGCTGCAATTATAGTAGAATTATGGCAAATATAATATTTATATACGACGCAGGTATTTATGGTAAAGAAACATTTGGCCCGGTAATGGTATTTATTCATTAGATGCGCCCAGTACTAACACATGCAAAAAATGTAGTGGCGGCATATACGAGCGCACACTAACGCGATCATAAAATAATACTCATATAGTTACATATATATGTATATACATACATACATATAAGTATATGACATTTGTAGAGATGTGTATGTATTTATTTGCAAAGCTGGCATTACTTATGGTAAGGAAATGTGTGCACTTCTGGCAGAGGATTACGTGCTCTGCATATTTCTAATCATTTGCGAAATTCCATACATTTCACAAATAAGTGGGTACAATAAAACGTTGCGAAAATACATACATACATATGCATATATCAATCGGCATATATCTGTATTTATTTATTTATTATTTATTCATGCAGATGAGCACACACATGCACACATACACACATATGTGTAGAGTAAATATATATTTCGTATAAATAAAAATTGATCATTTCAATATGTCAGTCAATCAACGAATATTCGAAAAGAAAATGCACAAAATTGTAAGGCAGATGAAGCATACAAACGCATACAGGCGCATATTTTTCAAATTTTCAATTAGAGCACCATTCGTGCTATGATTTATAAAATATTGCTCAATGATCTAATAATTTATTTGAAAAGATTTTTGAAAGAACAGAAATTTAGATATATTTAGATATATGCATATATGTGTACTTATATATAGATATGTATTCATGTATGTACATATCATTGACGCATTCACATATTGTTCTACATATTTGTGCCAACTCTAAATCGCAAATGATTTTTATGAAAAGCTTCATGATGACAGAAATGCATTCAGAGACTTGCCATTGGCTACATTACAACTTCCTCTATCATAAATAGGACATGAAGTGCGTCGGATTCATTTATATTCATAAATGTGTCGCTGCTATTTTCATGACAGCATATAAGATTATGAATGAAATGGAATTTCGAAAGTATTTCTCCCGTTACCTTATTTTAGATTCCAGCTTATTGAAAAGTGTCAAAAGAGCCTTTTTTGTAAACAATAATAATAGGCAAGGGTTAAGTCAAATGGAGTTGTAAATTCAAGCAAGCGAATAGACTGAAAAGAGTACTTTTTTATAATTTTTGTAGTTATTACTTTTTATTTTATTTTTAATTTAATTTTAAATTTTATTTACTTTTAATTGTATTTATTTAAAGTTTTAATTTTATTTATTTAAAGTTTTAATTTTATTTATTTAAAGTTTTAATTTTATTTATTTAAAGTTTTAATTTTATTTATTTACATTTTTAACTTTATTTATTTTTAATTTTTTATTAAATTTTTTAAATTTAATTTTTTATTTATTTATTTTTTTAAATTTATTTATTTTTAATTAACTAATTTTTTTATTATTTACGTCATGTTTCTAATTTGTTTAATTTTTTTGGCGTACAATAAACCTTATGAATTCATTTTTACCATCCAGCCCGACCCAATTTTAACCAACAATAAGTTAAGTTGACTTAGATTAAGCATTGGAAGCGTGCAGGTAAAAATAAGTATTTGTTTTTTTTCTTTCTTTTCTTGTTTATTTTTGTTTTTCTTTGTGTTAATATATATTTATTATTTATTTTTAGTTATACTTTTTATTTATTTTTAGTTATTCTTTTTTTTTTTGTTTTTAGTTATTCTTTTTTATTTATTTTTAGTTATTCTGTTTTATTTATTTTTAGTTATTCTTTTTTGTTTATTTTTAATTATTATTTTTTATTTTTTTTTAATTATTCTTTTTTATTTATTTTTTTTTTCTTATTTATTACTATTTTTTATTATTACTTTGTAAATTATAAAAACTACAAATCTCCCGATAGGCTGATCAATTTTGCGACACTTTGTATAAGTTTTGCGACTGTTTCAAAAGTTTGCGATCAGTTTAACAATTTTTTTTGTGGGTGAGGTAGCTTCCAAAATGCCTTCGCACGTACAGCGAAGACTGAAAAGAGTACTTTTTTATAATTTTTGTAGTTATTACTTTTTATTTTATTTTTAATTTAATTTTAAATTTTATTTACTTTTAATTTTATTTATTTAAAGTTTTAATTTTATTTATTTAAAGTTTTAATTTTATTTATTTAAAGTTTTAATTTTATTTATTTAAAGTTTTAATTTTATTTATTTACATTTTTAACTTTATTTATTTTTAATTTTTTATTAAATTTTTTAAATTTAATTTTTTATTTATTTATTTTTTTAAATTTATTTATTTTTAATTAACTAATTTTTTTATTATTTACGTCATGTTTCTAATTTGTTTAATTTTTTTGGCGTACAATAAACCTTATGAATTCATTTTTACCATCCAGCCCGACCCAATTTTAACCAACAATAAGTTAAGTTGACTTAGATTAAGCATTGGAAGCGTGCAGGTAAAAATAAGTATTTGTTTTTTTTCTTTCTTTTCTTGTTTATTTTTGTTTTTCTTTGTGTTAATATATATTTATTATTTATTTTTAGTTATTCTTTTTTATTTATTTTTAGTTATTCTTTTTTTTTTTTGTTTTTAGTTATTCTTTTTTATTTATTTTTAGTTATTCTGTTTTATTTATTTTTAGTTATTCTTTTTTGTTTATTTTTAATTATTATTTTTAATTTTTTTTTAATTATTCTTTTTTATTTATTTTTTTTTCTTATTTATTACTATTTTTTATTATTACTTTGTAAATTATAAAAACTACAAATCTCCCGATAGGCTGATCAATTTTGCGACACTTTGTATAAGTTTTGCGACTGTTTCAAAAGTTTGCGATCAGTTTAACAATTTTTTTTGTGGGTGAGGTAGCTTCCAAAATGCCTTCGCACGTACAGCGACCGTCCTCTATTGCGACGAGTGGTATGGCCACTAAGACAATCCCTCCTCTCTTGCTGGCAGACACCCTTCCCGGGACTATTTTCTGCACTACTTTGGAACGGTCTAATAAATTTAATTTGATAACAAATAACCGTCATTACAATCTGTTATCATCTTTTATTTTGTCCCTCCCTTAAATGTTCCAAAAATTTATGAAAAGGGCCGTTTATGCCTAGAACGCCACATCGTCTAAATCCGGCCATAGGTAGGTACGTTTATACATTCTTATTATGAATGTTTGTGCAGGTGAAATTGCAGTTCTTCAACATTGATGCTGTAGCGAAGCTGAGTGATTTTTCTTATGTGAGTAGTTTGAAGGATTATTAGGGATGCAAATCTCGCGAACATCAGATTTCGGCATTGTTTGATACCATTTGCATTTTTTTCAAAACCTATAACATATGCTCTCAGTTTGATGTTAAATAAATCGTACAGCTGTACATGTCAAATATGAATAAGCTGCGGCAACGACAAACCAAAATAAATGAGTAGCAATACCAATGACGATAATACTGCTTGCTGGACATTATGTTTTTTTATATAAGCTGATAAATGTTGAAAGTGTTGGTAGGTGTGTGATTGAAACCGAACGAATCTATGTGAGTAATTTACCTTTGATACTATACGCTATTTTTATTACACAAAATCTTAATTCAGGGATAAAATATGCTAAAGCATTTTGCGGTACTTTCTATTGGTGAACTTTCGAATATGCCCAATAATCCCTTTAAAAAGATTATAACAAGTTTCGCATTTATCATGCCACGAAATGCACTCGATTAGCTATGTAATGAGGATGTATTTTGTACTTTTCTGTACACTGCCGATCCGCATGTAATCAGAATTAGAAAATTGTGTAACAAATACGTGCCGGAACTTGGTCAAGAAATCCTGAGGCTTTTTAAAAAGTAGTTCTAAAACCAAATTGGGTGATCAATTTTGCGTGACCTTGTATTAGAATAAGAATATATGGTTATTTTACCACGGAACTGTCTAATTGTGTCAAGTCGCAGCTTCTAGGTGGCCAATTTATTTTATACTCTTATCTGATTATCGGATTTTCGAAAACAGTGCACATAAGAGCAAAAGCTTGAATTTAAAGTTGGCCCAAAGTCGTATATGGCATCCTCATTTGCTTGTCTTTTAGAGTAACGACGTCGTTTTGCTCAGTGAAAAAATCGAAATGCTTCAATAATGGCAGCCGTTTGAAATCTGCAGCAAACAGCCACTCCTTAAGAATGCTTCTCCATGATGACGTGTGCATTTTCCGACCCCCAAAAGCGGCAATTCTGTTTCCTAAGCCAACGAGTTAAAAATTAGTTTTATCTAAAGATTAGTTCTATCAATTTGGTAAGAGGTTTTCAGTATTTCCCAACATCGTTCAAGTGAATAGCGACCCAATTTATGTATGTCTAACCATAAACTGACTGACTAGATTTCTGACGCATCGCTGATGTTGATTTGGCTGTCCAAGTAAAAAAAACAATAAAATTCCAAACGCTAGATGGATGGCCCGTGCTTTGAATTTTGATTGTCATGGCATTAAACATAGCAAAAAAAAAAGAAAATGTTAATATGCAAAATGTTATGTTTGCAAAATTTATATAAATACGTGGAACTGTATTTTAAGCTGCGTGTATTATAATTTTGTTTAAATGTCGATAAAAATCACGATTCCAAATTCGGGGTTCCAAAATTGGTTTTCAGTGATCGGCATATACACAAATCGACAAAAAATAATAACGATACCAATCTCTGGATCCCGAAATTAGGATGCAGTCATCGCCATACGCACGAATTAATTGAAAAAAATTAAATAAAAAATAAAAAAAAACAGTCGAAAAAAATTTCGTAATCAAAATTAATTAATAATTAATAAAAAAAAAATCTCAATACCAAATTCGGGATCCCGAAATTGGTTTCAGTGCTTAGCGTGTACACAGGCTTGTGCCAATGATCTACATTTGTCAGTTACATCAGTTACGTTTGCGTTATGATTATATATTTTATATGTATGCATGATGTATGTGCATATGTATGTATGTATATGGTGTAATCTATTTTTAGTCTGCCTCATTCAAATTGTTGTCGATAAATTGTCAAATTTTATGGCTAATATAGTATGTATAACGCCCGCCAAATTGCAAATGGTTCAGCTGCAGGCAGAAAACATTTCAGAAATGTTCAAAAACATGCATACTATTTATATTGTATGTACATTTGTACATAAATTTGCTGATGAAAATGTGTTCGTAAATGCTTTAATATCTATTTTCAATGATGTGCTGCACCTACCTGCATCGAATGCTCCTTCATTCAGGCTCTAGGCAATGCTCAACTGACATTTGGATTATGTACTGTAGGAGGAATTCGACATCTATATGCATACATAGATTTTTGGATTAGACGTGGTAAAGCAAGTAAACTCTTCGGCTAACTGAATGCTTCACATGTATGCGTACAAGCATCGCTTTGCCAACACCCAACATTTATTCATCCTTAGCGCGATTGCACTAGATTGCGCAAAAAAGCTTGCTGCCTCCATATAAAACATATCAGCATTCCTGCTTGTGCGTTTTCATTTGTATGCATCTACCATACAAAGCAGTTACTCACTCATATTACTATGTATTATTGGTATGCATCTATGTGATACAAATTGCGAAAAATCGTTTCATGTAACAAACAAAATTCACTTATTCTAGAATCGAAATTTGGCAGCGGCGAATAATAATCATAATAAAATGTTACAAACTTGCTAATGGCGTTGAATAAATTCTTAAAAATCTTTGAACCATGTTCTACCTATTTTCAGTTTGTTGTAATTAAAAATGTGTTTCAGCAGAATATTTGTTGTCTTTATATAAATGATTGGAAAATACTTTATTTCATAGACAGCGGAACACCACACATCTAGAAATAACCTGAAAATAGCCATATGAAAATATCTACATATATTTACATACACATACATATGTATATGTGCGTGTATGTGAAATTTCAAAATTATATTTATAAAATTAACTAATCTTATTCTCTATTAATTCTCGTAACTCTATTCTCCCTCAGTGGAAAAAATACCTCACTTTCAGGCAGAGCGGTTAGCCATAGCTGTCAAGAGGAAGCAAATTACAGAGGTTTGCACCATTAATTTTGTTTTTCAAAACAAAAGAATTTATATGAGAATAATTCAAATTTTTATTATATGAGAAAGAGTAGTGTTGGTAATTATTCGAAAAAATTATTCATGAAGATGCTGACCATTTCATCAAAATTTCAATCACTTTTGCAATCCAAATGACGAGTCTATTTTGTTAATCATCTCACGGATTTTGAGTTTTAAGGCTGCAATCCTATGATTGGCTCCGTATAGACTCTACCTTAAACACAACCTCACAAAAAATAATCCGGTGGTGTTAAATCGCATGATCGTCACCGTAGCCAAATGGGTTAGCGCATCACCACTATTGAGTAGTGTCCGTGTTTGTAACCACGAGCATGAATCAGTAAATCGTTGCTCTCGTAAATTTGCAAGGCCCCGAAATTTACCCGTTACAGCTTCCTTGATATTTTTAGCTTGAATTCATCTTGGGGAACGAGGTGTGGCAAAGTTCGATTGCTGTTATTCGCCAAAAATGTTTGCATAATGAACGAGAAAGAGGTGGGTGGAGGCTTTGATTTGATGCCCAAATGTGCAAAAGATCCACCTGCCCGAAAATGCTTGTCCTCAGCCCTTTCAGGGTGCCAACAAAGAAGTATTCAGCTACTGTTTGTACGGCATAAGCAAATGCACGAGGAATGATTCCGCGATAAAAAAAAATTTAATAAAAAAAGAAGAACGATTAAACGAGTTAGACATTTTAGCTTTCCTTGGCTACTCTTCACCTTTCATTGCCCGATGCTGATTTTGTTTACGGGTCTCAAATATCTATGTATCACCCAAATATCCAGCTATTGAAAATCAATCAATCTATATAATCTAAGTCATAAATCTAGCGACTATAAAATCTTGAACTCGAATTAGAAATATTTGGCGCAGGGTTCCCAATTCCCGAGTTTTGACTAAACTCCTGTATTAATAAAATTTGGTATGAATATAGTATTACAGGTATAATATACCCAAAAACACACACAATTTAAGTTTTATTACGAATAAGATTGCCATCGAAGCCTTAGAGTGTTGTATCGAATTTATGCTGCGCGAAAGTGCTTGATTGGCAAGTTTAGAAAATAGTTTCTTCTAGAAATATATAATATTTATGTAACGAATTAAAAAAAATAAAATATTACTACCTTTTATTTAGAAAACTGAAAAGAATTTTGCTGCCTACGACGGCAAGTGCTAAAATAGGAAAATACAAATTTTGTGTTGCTGAAGCACGAAATTAATTCATATGCCTGCCTACGTATTTATGTAAATATATGCACATACATACACATACTTACATGTTTGTATATGCACATACATACTTATACATGCGAGTACATATGAGTACATGGTTTTACGAGTGCGAATCTCCATTAAAGGTATACGAACCACGCATTTATTTATTTTCTATATTCGATTTGCACCTCACATTATATAAATTGCATACACTTATGTAAACACATACATACACATGCGCATATAGACATGCATATATATATTCGTGTAGTTAAAGCCAACGCTTGTCCAAATCGGGATATGCCAGCTACAGCCAAATAGGGCGAAACAGCCTTCGAATGGCATACATATTGGCGTATCGGCGTATCGACTTCAATCGGCGAGCATTTGAAAAGCGAAAAGCGGACAACGAAAAACAACACTGAGTTGTGTGGCTGGCCGACATTGGACAACCAAGAAATCACAAAAAAGCAAAAAAAAAAGCTGCTGTCGAATAACGAGCCCACGGCTAAGCTAACGGCTGATGGGGCAGCAAGAATCTCCAATGTGAAGAGCCTACGCACAACAAAGCTTCAAGATCAGAAACAAATGTCAGAAAATTCATTGAAAATTTAAAATAAGTTAAGAGATTTAATAATAAGGTAGAAATGAAAATTGGTACAGTAGGAACTCGTTAATTGAATCTATTAGAAACAGATGAAATTGCATTTATTCGAGGTTCTTAAAGCTTTGCGGGAACAAACCATCAAGAATAACAATAATGATATCGGAACTATTTTTTAAGAAGCTGGAAGCTCTTTTTTAATATGAAGATTGGTTGTTTTGGTCATACGAGAATATTACACAAGTGTGGCTCTTAAATAATGACACGAATGATGGCACTATTAAACATTTTATTCACCTAAGGATACAGAAGGAAGTGGCAGAGTGCGAGATACGGCGAACAAGTCGAATGGTCTAACAGTGAAACAGCGGGTTTGGCAGAAAACCTTTTCACAGTCACTGCGTTCATGAGCGAGCGCATTTGCTTGATGAAATTTCTTGTGTCTTTTTTCTTTTAACGTTTTACGAAATTTAGCAGCCGTCATATGACTAATAGTTTGACCTTTCGAAACCCCGTAAAGGTCCACAATCCCAGTAATATGGAAAATTATAGTGATTACTTCGAATTCTGATATGCTCATTCCAGCATGGTTTGGAACTTCGCTTCATGATTCGAATAAGTAGAATTAATGCGTTAAAAAATGAGCTAAGGGAAGAATGAAATAAGGTAAGATAAGAAAGGATAAGATAAAAAAATATCAGAAAATAAATATTAAATATAACAAAATAAAAAATAAAACAAATATAACAAAATTTAAAATAAAAGAAATATAACAAAATTAAACAGGATAAAATAATGAAATAAGAGAAAGGCGATAAGTTTAAAAGGATAATACAGGGGAAAGCTAAAGTAAGTTAAGATACGGTAAGGAAACCAAGATAGGATAGGATGAAAAAGGATAAGATAAAAAATATGAGACAAGATGGAAAAAATAAGATTGGGTAAGATAAGACAAGATAAAAGCGGATAATGTAAAAAGGATAAGAAAGTAAATATTAGGTAAGGTAAAATGAAGAAAAAATAAGATAAGGGTTGATAGAGCAAGGCAAGATAAGATAAGATTAAAAAAAGCATAAGATAAGAAAATAAGTATTAGAAAAGATAAAAGAGGATAAGATAAAGAAAGGAGGAAATAAGGTAAGATAAGACACAAAGAGAATAAGATATGAAATAATAACACAAAACCAGACCGATAAGTTCAAAAAGGATAGGGAGGGGAAAGATAACCTAAGCAAGAAAACATAAGCTAAGGTAAGTTACGATAAGATAACAATAAACGAAGATAAAATGAGGAAGAATAAGAAAGATAAGGAAAGGAAATCAGGAAAAAAGGTAATACGGGATAAGCTACGATAAGAACGACAAGGTAGCAAAGTAAATAACAGATAAGGTGATTTACGATACTATAAAAATAAGATAAGATAATAAAACAATGATAAGATGGTATCAAAAGAATAAGATAGGAAAATTTAATAAACAAAATATATTGTTGTTTGCGGATGAGGGGGTTTAAAATGCCTAATGTATCATCAAAGCTGCTGTCGCAGCAATGGTATGCCTGGTGACTAAAAAACTCCCCGCGTTTGGAACCATCGGCCATCCTGGAATCGCTTTCGCATTACTTCAAAATGGTGTTCTATCTTCTTCATTACAAAGATGTATGCCTATATGCCTGCGTCCAGGTCGCGCTGTTTTACCCGGAGATTTCTTTCTGCGAATCTACTGATGATGTGCCACGTTTCTTCGCTACTTAGCATCTTGTAGGTTGCATTTTCAGTGGTTATGTGACCGACTGCATTCGCTAGCGTTCGAAAACAAATATTGCATAAGATAAAAGGAAAGGTTAAGATGAGGGAATAATAAAATAAGATGAGGTAAGTTGAGATGAGATAAAAAGAATAGGATAAGATAACAAAGGATAAGATGAGTAAAGAATAGAATGAAGTAGATAAGTTAAGAAGAGATAATTCATACATTTTACAGTTTTTCTTTGATAAGGGCCAAAATTCAAGCCAGGTCGCTGAAATTATGAATGGTGTTTTTGGTGCCGATACTGTAACAGCAAGTTACGTGCAATTTTGGTTTCGTCGATTCCGCTCAGGCATTTTTGATGTTAAAGAAAATGTCGATAATGTCCAAAATGTCGATAAAATCACAGAAATAATCGAAGTTGACCGACATGTTAGTAGTTGTAGTATCAGCCAGGAGCTAAAGGTCGACCATAAAATAGTTTTAAGCCATTTGCGAAAAATTTTGCCCAAAAATAATGAATTTATTTTTGTCCAATCTATTGTGATATAAGGTTATGATAAAAAAATATAAGATAATGTAAGATAAAAAATGTGAGTAAGATAAGCAACATGAGGAATGAAAGATAAGAAAAAATGAGAGATATTAGAAACGATAAGTTCAGTTATTTTCAGGAAAATATATTACCAGATAAATATAATATAAGGTAAAGCAATGGTAAAATAAGGAAAATATGATGTAATATAATGCAAGGTAGCATATTTGTCATCAGTGAAACGAAGGGGCGCATATGATCTAGAATATGTTTGGCAGAGTGATAATATATCTCCATAAAATCTAGCTAGACTTAGCTTTCAGTCTCAGTAGACATATCGTTCCGATGCAGATGGGAACGCAGTTAATTTTGAGCGATGAGGTAACTTGAGAGAAATTTTGATTTGGCTTCTTTGGATCGGCTTAAGTCATTCCGGTTGTTCCCATACATAGTATAAAGATAATAATAACAATTAATAATAATAAAAATTACAACTTATTTACACTTGTTCGACATGTCTATGCCGGTCATGCATTCCATTTTATTACAAAGCGGAAGAATTTTAATAGTTTTCCTATTATTTTTAGTTTAATATTGATATTTTAATATCATACAATTGAAGTTGGCTTTAACAAGCTTGCACATTAGATATAGAAACACTTGAAAATATGTAAATGAATCAAAGATAATAAATGGCTTACTTAGCGTTAATTGATTATGGCACTGTGAATTTTCAATGCGAAAAGTACAGTGAAAAGGAGCGACTGCCAGTAACGCATGCCATGATAGCAAAGAATAAATTAAAGTGGTTGAAAAATAAGTCATGTTGGCATTATTCTGAAACAAGCACGTCGAACTTGTCAAAATTACAATAAACATCTCGTTGCTGACATCACCTAATTTTTTTACAACCTAAATCCCCACTTAACGAGTATCCAAATGTTTTGCTTACCAAACAAAGATTACAAAGCTATGTTTTATGGAATATTGCGAAATACGTGGAAATGCGTGCGAGAGTTGCAACTACTGACTTCGCACTGTATACTTATCAAAAGAAAATGAAACGATAAAGCACCAGCTCAGACACCCAGATTTGCAATGAGCTACTCGTGTATGTACATGTATTAGTATGCGCTGCTGTTACAACTTCACTGGCTGCCGAGAGTAACACGCACGCGCCCTCTTCTCATTATCACTGGCAGTCACGATTGTCAAATAAACATCTCTCATACTGAAACAAAAAATTAATCTTCTAGTTGAGAAAATTAATTAGTAATTTTTATAAGCCGCAATGGAATTGCCAATTGAGCTGCTTTATTGTCATTAGCATTCATTAATTAACAATTCAATTCACAATTTTTTTTAACGGCAAAAACGTTGTGGCATTCATTTGCTGGTTTAAGTTAGTCATTGATAAAATTAATAGTTCGCGTTTTATTTATTATAACTTCTACTTTGGATACTCATTTTTTAAATCATATAAGCAAATATAATGGTCAACAAGTGTGTGGTGTTAACACCTACATTCGCAATTACATCTTGCTAGGTATAGTACAAGTAGTACATACAAAGGTATGCACATACATATATAAATGTATAGATAGATTCGAGTCGGCAGTGAGTTCGTCGAAACGCCCACCAGTGAAATTACCATATTAAGATATGTATAAGACTTTCAAGTGTTATTGTTTTTAGCTGGCGCATGACTCGAGCACCGCTTTTAGCTTGGCCATATGGCGGCTGACTCGAACTGGCATTAACAGTTTTACCCTTAAATGGACTGCTACAAGTTCATAATTTTTCTTATTCATAATTTACTTTTCAATGAATTGACGGCAGTCATTCCAGTCATCATAGTCTCTTATGTGTGTGAGCATGTGTGTGTGTGTATGTATGTACGTGCTAGAGATGCCAATTCTGTGGTTTTTAAGGTCCCGACAACCCTGAGGTTTCTCTTGTATTAATCTCGGGATCCTGAAAAAATCCTATTTCAATAGGAGCTTTTTAATTTCAGCTTTTCACGAGACTTGTGGTAATTATTTATGCAATATTGCGTAAATTGATTTCAATCACAAACTGCAATTTTGTTTTCAAAACGTTTTTTACTAACTAAAAAACCAAAGATGTGAAAAAAAGTTAATACAAAAATAATAATAATAAACCAAAACATTAAAAAATAATAACTAGAAAAAGAATAAAAACTAATAATTAAGAAAAAATTATAATACAAAAATAAAAAAATTATAAAAAAAATAAAAAAAGTAATAAAAAATATTAAAAGAGAATCAAATAATTATAAAAAAATGATAGAAAAATTATGATAAATGAAAAAAAATAATAATAATTAAAACTTAATATAATAGTAAGCTAAAAAACAACTAATTAAAAACTAATACTTAATAATAAGCTTAAAACAATAATAAAATATTATAAAAAAATAATAAAAAATTAAAAAAAAAACTAATAAAAAAATATAAAAAAAATAATAAAAAATTAAAAAAAAAATAATAAAAAAATTATAAAAAAAATAATAAAAAAATAAAACGAAAAATAATAAAAAAATAAAAAAATTATGAAAAGAATAATAAAAAAACATAATAAAAAAATAATAAAAAGGAATATAAACGTTGTAAAAAATAATAAAGAAATAATAAAAAAGAATACTAAAATAATTCTAATAAAATTATAAAAGAAAAAAATAGTAAAATAATTCTATTAGAATTATAAAAAAGAAAATAATTAAGTACAATAATTCTAATAAAATTATAAAACAATAATAATAAAAATATTATAGAAAAAAAATACACAATAATAATTAAAAATTAATATAATATTATAATAAACTAAAAAAAATTATAAAAATAATAATAATGATACAAAAAGTAATAAAAATGTTATGATAAACAAAAGTAAGAATAAAAAAAATAATTGCAAAAAAGTAAGTATAAAAAAATAGTAGCAAATATAATAAATAAAATGATTTTGAATAATGGAAATCTTTATTTTGACCTTTACATGCTCCATTGCTGGTCTGTTTTTGTACTGCAGCTGTCTCGCTCACAAGTGTCAAACTTTCCATTTGCAAAAATATAAAACTTCTGAAAGAGTGTTTAATTTTGCGCCACCACAAATAGAGGGGCCTACAGTTTTACGCTGGCTCCGAACGGTAAATTATAAATTTTCATAAGGACCTTTTTCAAGGCAGAAATACATTCGGAGATTTGCCATTGGCGCTTGAGATTAGAAAGAACTTATTCTATCATTTGCCGCTTCATGCTCGAAGATTCGAACCCAGACACTACCGAATGGTTGTCACGCTTCTAAAAATTCAGCTGTGGCAGCCGCCTACTCTAAATTACTTAAAAAATATTCCGAAATCCCGATATAAAATTTTTTCCAATAATGTTGGCATCCCTAGTACATACATACATACATACAAATACATGCTGTTAGTTATTTATCGCAATGGCGGCAATTTTACCATTTAATTGCAGACCACTGAATTATTATTAATTATATCGCTGCCAGAAACAGTAAAGACAGGTAGCAGTGAAAACAACAAATAAAAACCAAATACATTCATACTTGGAATTATGTACTCATACAAGCAAATTGATTTGTAATTGCTTAAAGGCAATCAAACCATAGTACTAAGTTCGCGTTTCAAATCCATACAAATTGCATTGCAGTGAAATACGCGTGAAATTTCATATGTGTCTCACGGCAAAGTGGTACTCAGTTCACGCCGTGAAACACCGCTCAACATAATGCCAGCAACATTTTTTCACTCCTTTTTAAAATGCAATTGAGAGAAAATTGACAGTTCGTTTGCGTGTGAAATGCCTGAGTTCGAAGACTCCGAAGATATGGCATTTTTAAGCGAAACGTCTTCGCAAAGAGTGCAATGAGATCTTCTTTACCAAAATTTGCCAATTGCTACTCGAGCGATGTTCATAAATTTGTTGTTTCTTTTCGTTTGACAATCGATGTTACGAGCGAAATTTCATGGCTGTGAAGCTGGTAATATTCTCAATAGGAAACATTCAAAGATTCGTTAGTTTTATACATTAGTGGCTTTGCTGCAGTTAAAAAAAAATCCACCCTGTTGACTCACCATATTCATGTGCTCGCTTATTCATTCATTCCGTGTGTCACTCGTTCAATCAGTCCACATCAATGTATCTCACCTCTGTGCGCTAAATCTGTCGCTTTTAATGTCGCACTAAGTATAACATACCTACTTAAGCATATACATATATGTGTATGTACATATATACCATGTATAAATATATATACTAAAAAAAATGTGGTTGATTTTTTTTAAATCACGCCGTTAGCCACATTGTTTTCTGCTTTGAAGCATCGAAGAAGACTACATCTTTTCTTTAGCTGTGAAACAAAATTTTTAGTCTCAATTTGTGCCTGTGTATGTATGTATTACTATTGAGTATAAATCGTTCGTAATATGTTAACTCACTCAGTGTTGTTGCTCTTGCTATCGTTTGTGCTGTTGGTGCTGATGTTGTTTGTGACGTTGATGTTGATCACCTCCGACAGTTGCTGTGATTAAAGTTGACACATTTCTGATGGCCGATGAAATTTTTGCATTTTGCAGATAAATATGTTTGATTCGTTGACAGTTTTGAACTTTTACGAATTAATTATGTATGCACCTATGCATGTATGTATGTATATATCTGTGCATGTTTGTGTGTTTGTACTTAAACCACTGCTGCTTCGCGTTACCATTCAATGACAGAATAATGTGAATCAGCGGCATAGTTCATGTTGAATAAAACAAATTTATTTCTATTTCTACTATTTCTAACCAGGTTTATGTATGTGCGTCCCAATGCCCTGCGCATAAATCTAAGCACAAGTGGTTTATCAGGTGCCAGCATATTTCAGATGAAGATTTAGTAAGTAACCGCTGCCAATGACTATTCTCAACTTCGGTGTAAGTAGGCCATGAATATCAGTGTGCGGAAAATTTCCACCAAGAAATTGCATCTGATATTGTTTCGCGTGGCGTAGTATTTTCTGTGGCTGCCAGTAGACTTATTGGCTGTGACTATGAACAGAGAGTAATTTGCGTTGAATAAACTGATTTAGCTTACCTTGAATTGAAAGTGAGGTCCAGTGGCATAGTTCCATTCAATAGGGAATATCATCACTCGAATTAATTTACTCGCTTATGGGATGCCGCACCATGATAAAAATGTTAAGCATGAGCGGCATTTTGGCATTTCGACAATTGACAGTTCAAAAAAAAAAAAAAAAAATTGAATATCTGTGGTCACAATTGACAACCGCTTAAGTTAATGTAAGAAAGATTTGAATCATAATCGATATGCCATCGCATTCTACCAACAAGCGGCCTATATTTACGTAAAATCCCTACCTCCCAAAAATTTTTTTTTAAGTTATTGATAAAAACATAAGTTGGCTGTAACAACCTGTTACCGAATAGTGTCTCGCCCAGTGTCTCTGTTTTCCGCACATCTTTTCCAGTTTCTTAAGCCAAGAGAAGCCTGGTCATCTTCACTACTTTCGGATACGAAGATGCCCTCTTCGCTGTCGTCCGCCAATTACCGTTTCAAACACCTTCTTCGCCGGATCAGTTCCTGCATACGGACGACATTACCCAGCCATTTTAGTTGCTGCAGGGGTAACTCCTTTGACTGCATCTCCGTAAAGATCATACGGCTCATGATTCATTCGAATGCGGTAGCGGTCATCTATGCAAGCAGGGCCGAAAATCTTGTGAAGTACTTTCTTCTCGAAAACTCCAAGAGTGGCTGCATCTAATTGTTTGACTGTACAGGCTTCAGCGCCATAGAGAAGCACCGGGATGATGAGCGTCTTCTAGAATGTTGTTTTCGTACGTCGATAATTCCTTTTTTTTTACTAAAAGTGTTTAAACAAAATGTACAGGTATGCTAAAATTAATAGTATTTGCATTTTGGATTTCGGAATATATATCGGGATTGGTTTCAGCACCGCAATACTTCACTAAAAATATCCCGAAATACAAAAACGATCTCTTATATTAACATACCAAATATGCATGTGTGTTTAAATAAGAAAATTTTACGTATTTAAAAATTAAATACTCTGACCTGTCTTAAGCGGACACCTAAGGGACAGAAAACTTTCTCTGCTTATGGGAGGTGCCCGCTTATGAAAAAAGTGTAAAAAAGTGTCAATAATATAATATGATATAGGAGGCACGAGAGAAAAATATTTACGAAAATTCCTAAGAATTTGTGATATGCTCTGAAAAGGTGTCCCCTTAAAAGAGGTGTACGTTAGGAGAGAGTACACTGCACCTGAATACTTCCGCAAGCAATATATACTCGATTCATTTCGGGCATGAAAAGCAAACTATTTTATTTTTAATTTCGGGACCTAGTTCTATCCTACAATAAATTAAAAATATCTCTAAAATATGTAAATGCCCTGTTTTAATATGAAAAATATTTTGCTTTTTATCGTGCTTGTATATCGCAATTATTTCCCATTTTAAAAAATTAAAACACCTGAATCAGGGAGGGTTACCACTATTACTAGTGGAGGTTCGTTCAATTTGGGTGCGAAAAGCAAGCTATTTCGTTTTGGATTTTAGGATCCCGATTATATCCTGACACATGAAAACGATTCCTCTTTTTAACATTACAAAATATGCATACGTTTTTAAATCGAAAATTTTCACTCATTAAAAAAAAACATTAAACCATGAATACTAACGCAAACAAGGGGCAGTTATAAAAATTTAGGTTATTTTATTTTTATTGCTAGTTTTATTTTACATGCAAAAATGTTACAAATGTTAGAAATAAAATTAATGGATTATGAAAATTTTTCAATTTAATTTTAGCACTTTGAGCTGTTTTGAAATTCTGTGTGGGCTTCTGTGTTTATTATAACGATATTTTATTCAACGTTAGTAAATGTTTTCCAATAAATCCCCACACACATGCAAACTTTAATGCCACCGTAATAAAAATACAGGCAAACTAACAAAAAATGAGAAACAAAGTACAAAAAAACTTAAAAAAATACAAAAAATTCAAAGAAAAAATACAAAAAAAAAAAAAATTAAAAAATTAAAAAGTAATACAAAGAATTAAAAAACAGAAGAAAACAGAATTGAAAAAGATATACAAAAAATTTACAAAAAAAAAGACACACACACAATGCCCCAACACATCACCAGTTTTCGAATTAATCCCACCAACCAGGCATGTGGTAAAATACCACTTTAACTAATCTGAAAATGTGACTACCGATTTATGACAGCTATTTGCATGCACTCATCCATATAAAAATTCTATTTATGTCACCGCACTGATGACGATGATGCAATGCAAGCGGTTGAAGTAGCTTGGGAGGGTTGGAATATCATCCACAGCGTGCCAGCTTGCAGCGAACTGCAAATCGCGCGACACTTGTGACACCAACCGAAGCGCATCTATCAAATGCGAGTAATAGGGTGCACACATACATACATACGAGTACCTCATTAGCCACAACTGCACACATTGTCTTACTATATAATAAAAAATAAAAAACAAATGCAACAATCAATAAATAGGTAGAGTTGCAGTAATAATTTAGCAACCACATTTGCATTCCAAATACTAAATAGGCAATCAACCTGCTGACTAACCGACTGGCTGCCTGACTGTGCTAGGCGCTCGCTTGGTTGCTTCACCACTTACGAGTATTTGCATACATACTAACTGTTGCATTGTTATACTTTGTGGTAGTGTGGGTATGTGTGAGTTTGCTTTTGACAAATGGCACAGGTTAAATAAAGAAATCCATTATGTTGCATTAAAATTTATTCTTTAGAAGACACACACAAAAAAAAAATAATATTAATAAATGCGTTGCATTAATTAAAACACATAAATAATCAATTGGTAAGCATAGCAAATTGGTTAAAGTCATGTTTCGAGCATCTTGGGAAATGTGTTTACGCGCTGCTTGTATGGAAAGCGCGAATAATGGAAAACTTCTGCGTTTACTGATATGCCTGACTTGTCATAATAATAGATTATGGGTTTTCGGTCGTTTTTAATTCTTATTTTTGCGATATCCGTTGCTTCCATTTATTATGCTTTACTACGCAAATGTTTTAGCATCACTGTATGCGAACAAAATGTTTCCAATTCAGGAGAAAAATACTAAAACCCTTTAGTGAATTATGTATTTTTTCAGTACTGAGCTAAGTTTTGTGTTGTGACCCAATTGAGTTTCAAATTTTTAAGATTTTTGCATTTCATATCTGAGCGAAATTTCACGTGAAATAGTTTTCAAAAGCATTTTATCCCATTAACTCTCACCATTACAAAAAAAAATCTTAGAACCTTAATTCAGGTAGTTGCTATAGAGCTACCTTATTTTAAAAATTTGTCATGAAAAATTTTACGTGTTCTCATTCAACGAACATGGGATGCACCCTAATCCTTTCCATTTTTTATACACACTCACATAATTCTTCTTCTTCTTAATTGGCGCGATAACCGCTTACGCGATTTTGGCCGAGATTAACAAAGCGCGCCAGTCGTTTCTTTCTCGTGCTAACCGGCGCCAATGGGACACACCAAGTGAAGCCAAGTCCTTCTCCACCTGATCTTTCCAACACAGAGGAGGCTTTCCTCTTCCTCTGCTACCACCAGCTGGTACCGCATCGAATACTTTCAAAGCCGGAGCGTTTGTATCCATTCGGACGACATGACCCAGCCAACGAAGCCGCTGGATCTTTATTCGCTGCGCTATGTCTATGTCGTCGTAAAGCTCATACAGCTCATCGTTCCATCGTCTACGATATTCGCCGTTGCCAACGTGCAAAGGTCCAAAAATCTTACGCAGATCTTTCTCTCGAACACTCCAAGCGTCGCTTCATCGGATGTTGTCATCGTCCAAGCTTCTGCGCCATACGTTAGGACGGGCATGATGAGAGTCTTGTAGAGTGTTAGTTTTGTTCGTCAAGAGAGGACTTTACTGCTCAATTGCCTACTTAGTCCAAAGTAGCACTTGTTGGCAAGAGAGATTCTACGTTGGATTTCAAGGCTGACATTATTATCGGTGTTAATGCTGGTTCCTAAATACACGAAGTCTTTTACAACCTCAAAATTACCTCGATACGCGAGTGCGCCGACTGTTTGTTTGAAGACAGGAGGTACTTCGTTTTGTCCTCATTCACCACCAAACCCATTCGCTTTGCCTCTTTATCCAGTTTGGAGAAGGCAGAACTAACAGCGCGGTTGTTAAGGCCGATGATGTCAATATCATCGGCATACGCCAGCAATTGTACGCTCTTATAAAAAATTGTGCCTGAGCGATTAAGTTCTGCGGCTCGTCCGATGCTCTCCAACATCAGGTTAAAGAAGTCACACGACAGTGAGTCACCCTGTCTGAAACCTCGTTTGGTATCAAACGGCTCGGAGAGGTCCTTCCCAATTCTGACGGCGCTGCTGGTGTTGAGCAACGTCATCTTACATAGCCGTATTAGTTTTGCGGGGATACCAAATTCAGACATAGCGGCATACAGGTAACTCCTTTCCGTACTGTCGAATGCAGCTTTGAAGTCGACGAAAAGATGGTGTGTGGCGATTCTCCTTTCATGGGTCTTTTCCAAGATTTGGCGTATTGTGAATATTTGGTCGATGGTAGACTTTCCAGGTCTGAAGCCACACTGATAAGGTCCAATCAGTTGGTTGACGGTGGGCTTCAGTCTTTCACACAATACGCTCGCTAGAACCTTATAGGCGATATTTAGAAGACTAATCCCGCGGTAATCGCACAAATTGCAGGATCGCCCTTCTTGTGGATTGGGCAGAGCACACTTAAATTCCAATCGGCAGGCATGCTTTCATCCGACCATATTCTGCATAGGAGCTGATGCATGCACCTTACCAGCTCCTCGCCGCCATGTTTGAATAGCTCAGCCGGCAGTCCGTCGGCATAATTAAGTACCTTAATATTTTTCATGTTAAATTTGTTTTTATACATATTTTATGAAAATATAGTTAATTGTATCAGGTCAGTTCATAAGTTCGTGGGTTTTTAAAGGTATATTTTCCTTCATTATTTACATTATCTTCCCAACGTTTAGACAAATTTTTAATTCCCTGCTCAGAAAATTTTTTGTCCTTGGAGCTAAAATACGCTTTTTGCTATATTTTGTTGAATCGCTTTTATTGCCACTAATTTGGTATTCTTTGCATGTTTATTACAAATTTCTTACAGTGTAACCTTGATTACATAAATTGAAAATTTAAAATTCTTTGTATTAAAGGTTTCCAACCAAACCAAAGGAAAGAAAAAAACGGAAAGAAGAAACAGGGAAAATGAAAAAAAAGCAAAAAAAAGAAAAGAAGAAAAATTAAAAAAAGGAAGAAAAGAAGAAAAATTAAAAAAGAAAGTACAGAATTAAAGAAAAAAAAAGAAAGTACAGAATGAAAGAAAAAAAGAAGGAAAAGAAAAAAAGAAGGAAAGAAAAAAAAAATAAAAAAAAAAATAAAAAACGGAAAAATCCAAAAAGGAAGAAACAACCGAAAAAAATAGAAAAAAGAAAAGAAAGGAAAAGAGAAAAAGAGGAAAAAGGAAAAAAATGAAAAAACCGGAAATCAAGAAACAAAAACCAATGCAGTCTTAATTTTTTTGAAGTGGTAACAGTAGTTAGTCTTTATAAACTGCCTACCAAGATGTTTACGAGAAATTCTTAAAATGTTCTAACCAAATACCATTTCCAATGTTGACTTACGGGCCAGAGCAACTTGGATGCCGAAAAAGAAAATAAGGCGGGATCAGCCATGTACCGCGGAGGGAAAGAGGTGTTATAATAAGGGTCGCGATTGATAGGAACCCTCAAAGACATTGCGAACACCAGGAGACGACTGGTGGAAGCAGGAACTCGTGCCATGCGCCTTAGCTGGAATGAAGTTAAGAAATTGATGGTGAAATTAAGAATTGATGATGATGATGAATAGTATAGACTCAATTCATTCAATTTTAGAAAACAAACCAGCCAAAAAAAAAAACAATACAAAAAAAAACGCAAAAAACAAAACAATACTAAAACAAAAAACCCCAAAAAACAATACAAATTACAAAAAAATAACATAAAATAATCTTGAAATTTAGTTTAAATTGGTAACAGTGGCGACTCACTTCATTGAACCAAAAAAAATATTTTATTTAAACTCTGACTTTAATTAAGTAGCAAATACTCAAACCTAAATGTTTTTCTCATTAAGTACAACAAAAAAATTTAAAAATTTGTAGTCCTAAATATACGAGTGCTCACTTTATGCCCGCTGGCCCACTATAGCCTAATTTGCGTGCGATTATCACATTTTGGTCAACACCGTTTAACCCTTCACGTTCGGAATAAATGTAGTGCTACCGATTATTACCAACAACAAGTGCTAGGCAAACGTAAACGTTTATGGCGTATAATCGCTAAACGTTTAAATGCCTAAGTGTTGGTTTCGCGTGTGAAAAATGGAAAACGTTTAAAATACATTTTAGCAGCATTTAAATGATTATTTATAGTCGGTGCTAATTGCGTTTGAGCTGCAGTAGCATCGATCATCACCAGTTAATATATATGTGTGTGCTTGTGAACATATTTATTGCCAGCATTCATAACTGCAAGTGCATGCAAAGATAAACAACTATATGATAGTTATAAATTTTGTAACCAGGGATTTCTATATTTACTTGCATTTATGAGTTTTGAGATTTAAGTGCAACAATGCAACAATACCGATTTTCGGTTAATCTCTGGCGCAGAAGGCAAAACGGTATTTATGTCGTTAAGTTCGCCATCCGCCTGTCTTCACTTCGCTTCGACACACTAGCGGCATTTTGCACTTAAAGTGGTGGTGGTGCTGGTGGTGGTGCTGGTATTTCTGCCGCACGTTGGGCCAAGTGCAATGGAGTATTGCAATGTAGCAAGCCGACTGCAGCTTTGAAGCGAGTCAGCCAGCCAATGAGTTAGTCAATCACGTTTTAGGTTAGTTGATTGTTTTGTTGAGCTAAAACTTGACTTTTTGGCCATAACTTGAGGCAAATTATTATGCTTTATGGTTGCAACGAGTAAGGAATACTAAATGAAATATTAAAAATTAAGTGAAAACCATAATACTTCAGTGCACATAAAATTTATAGGTGTAGATTCACATGTTTCCACGCATACATAGCCATATGTGTGCACATGTGTGTAGTTATTTATTGGCAGCTCCACCCATACGCACAGCGGCACACTCATCCACACTAGACGAATTGTGTGCGAAATTAATTTGATATGGCTGCATGTCAAAAGTTCACAAATCTATTAGTTTTGATAATTCAATTAAGTACAATATGGATTTCATCATATACACACATACGCACATACATGTATGTAATTATAAGTATATATATCAAAAAAATATGCCTAGAGATTCATTTGTATTTCTTGAATTTCATTTATTCACTGTGTGGCGTGTGGCTTCTGTTGTTTTTCGTTTTTGTCCTTTAATGACTAATTAATGCTCCTTTTATGTTTCCAAAATATTTTCTAATAAATTTTCTTCTTTGGGTTTTTTTGTATTTCTTGCAGAAATTGCGCGAGTACGTGCCTCACTGTTTCAGATAAATGGCGTCAAGAAGGAACCACTTACGCTGCCAGAACCTGAGGGCACTCCTGTGCAGCTCAATGAGAAAGTCTATGTGCCAGTCCGAGAACATCCAGATGTAAGTTATTTAAAGATATATTATGGATTTTAATGGAAGCGCTGTGCTGTGCAGAAGGGCACGTGCTTACCTAATTGTGTATATACATATATGTACATGCGTACATACCTATTTTAATGGGAATGGGTGTACATGCATGAGGAGCTCTTCCTATTTTGACAGTTTAACTAGGAAGCAATTTGAATGTAAAGCAAGGAAATGTGAACTAATATATTTGCACAACAACATTTTTAATTCAGTAGTGAATAAATGTTGCCAAAGGTTACTGCAAACTTATCTGGTAAAATATATTTTTGATTCCACGGTTTTCGTTGAATTGTAATGTAACTAGATTTTTTACTTTTCATACCCGTATATTAGGCCAGGGCAATTTGTAGAAGATGCATTTTTTTGATAAAATAAGAATCGAAAACTGTTCCAATAAATCCCTGAATATTTATTTTCACAGAAAAAATAATTAAGAAAATTCCAAGTGCCTTGAAAATTCTACTCGTAGTTAAAACAAATGAGTTCCAATTATGGAGCTTCGAATTTTATTTTAGCTCTATGCCGCGTGTTCCAAGTACTTTAGACATAGTCGTCAATCGTCAATTCTTATTCTTTATCACAGGCTTATTACTGATCAAAGTTTTGGTACAGATTTTTTTTTAAGTCAAATATTTTCCGGCCATTTTAACATTTTTATAATTTTTTTTTTTTAATTTTTTATGTATTTTTTTTTTTAATTTTTTATATATTTAAAAAAAAATTTTTTTTTAATTTATTTAATTTTTTTTTTAAATTCTTTTTTTTTTATTATTTTTTTTTTAATTCTTGTTTTTTGTTTTAATTTTTTAGGATAAAATATACTTTGACAATTTTCTTTTGTTGGGAAAAATTACGCATCTTTTTATTTTCTGCTTATTAAAACAGAAACAATGTTTTGGTTGCTTTTAATGATTTTCTTCTTGCTATTTGGAAATTAAAGTGGCAAGACAGCAAGTTGCCCACATAAGAGAATGGATCAAAGCCAAAACCGAAATTTTACAGATACTATAACACATTCAGCAAAAAGATTGGGAATAAAGAACAGAATGGAGTTAAAATACGAACTGTGACAAATAAAAAACTGCGAAAAAGAAAACACTGCGTTCCAATGAAGAAGCATCAATACCATGCGACCAATATCCAAACCGGAGAAGCCCACTGGTTTACCTAAAAATTGAAGAACAAAATGTATTCATAAATTGGGAGAAAATGTTGAGATTATCCCACTTCGTCAACCTTGTTATCAGCTTTCGCACAAGTGTCTCGATTTCATTTCGCATCTGAACGCATTGATTCGCATCGGACAGTGCCCGCTAAAGATTCCCAACATTAACGCAAGATAATGGCTTTGTTGGCCGCAGCAATTCCTTCAAACGCCTTAAATAAATATTCTACCGGAACAGTGTAGCAACGCTGCTGGTTACTTGCGCCTAACTCTAGCTGACTTGATTCGAGGCCCATTTTCCACAGGTACTTGATGCACTCTTAGATACCCTGTTGTAGTACCAGCATAAACACCCCCCATACATATTGGGGGAATGCTGCTGAAGTGACAGTTATTAGTTGGATATAAATCCGGGTCGTTCCGGTTATGTACATAGAACCGACTATCGTGGGAACGACCTTCTCATTCTGCAATGCTACTCTAGCCTGACTCCCGTATAACATTAATTGCGTAGTGTTCGGATGCGACGGAAAAGCATGTCTGGCATAAGTGAGTTCTTGAGGCGTTGTTAGTGGCTTGGCTCTTACAATTGATATTTCGCTTAGAAGACGCGACATTCAATATTTTTATGTTCAGTTAAACAATTTAGTTTTCTTATTCTATTTATCAATACTCGATTCCGATTTGAAAAGTATTCACTGCACTCTGTGATGTGCTTGGAGTCCGTAGTACGTATCAACCAAAAATGGGACATAATAAGTTCGGCTTCGGGCAGTCGCGCCAATCAAAATGACGAATGCAGGAGCTGAAAGAGCTTTTAATTCTGATTCCAATTATTATATATAAAAATTTTGTCTAATGGCAAACAACTTGACCAATTCTCTATGGAGAGCACTTTTCTAGCATCAAGAGAATTTTCAAATGTTTGAAAAGGTTATAATCGCTTGTGGTTGCGTCTTGGCTATACCTCGTTTGCTATAGCATCTCCTATCCAAATTCTGGAGCTTCGTTGTTAAAAATATTTTTCGACAGTTATTCTCGTATGAAACCCATTTTTATGCCAGTTTTGCCTAAAAAATTAGGTCTAACGAAGTCGAAGTTTCCACAGAAGAATAGACGGTACTAATTCGGGTGTCACCCTACACCGAGCTTCTTCTTTGGAGGCAATGCGTCGAATCAATTTCAAATATAAAATAAGGTATTGGATACTGACATTTTTTTTAAGTATTGGGTGGCGAAAAGTCAACACCTGACGATTTTTATGCACATATTTTGTACGGAGGAAACGTTGCACCCTGTAAGCAAAAAAAAATATTTTTAGAAAATCAACGCAATTTTTTGCAGTACTTAAAATTTTCACCTTTTGACACCAAAATTGAATGATTGATGAAAATAAAAATTTTCTAAATATTCTGTTTAAAAAAGTTTGAAATTTTAATGAAACTCTGATGAGTTTACTGAATTTCGTACAAAGTTTGGAGCCTTGATTCAAATTCATTAAAGAATGAACTTTAATTTTATTGTTAGTTAAAAATTTTAAAAGTTAAAAAAATTTGATAAAATTTAAGTTTAATTAATTAAAAAAATAAATGTGGGTGGAGTTTTTTTTTGTAACGGGTGCACTTATTATATTAAAATAAATAATAAATTTGTAACTTGCGGCAACGCATAAGTTGAACTATGTTAGTTTAGTTTGGCAATGATACCCTTAAAAATGCTGAAATTTTAACTCAACAAATATAAAAAAAAATAAATAATTGGCGCGTACACTTCTGTTAGGTGTTTGGCCGAGCTCCTCCTCCTATTTGTGGTGTGCGTCTTGATGTTGTTCCACAAATGGAGGGACCTACAGTTTCAAGCCGACTCCGAACGGCAAATATTTTTATGAGGAGCTTTTTCATGGCAGAAATACACTCGGAGGTTTGCCATTGCCTGCCGAGGGGCGACCGCTATTAGAAAAATGTTTTTTATTAATTTTGCTTTCACCGAGATTCGAACCAACGACCTCTCAGTGAATTCCGAATGGTGTTCACGCACCAACCCATTCGGCTACGGCTACATTTCTTTAAATTCATTTTTTTGAATTATGATTTTCCCATTGGTTGTGCCGCTTAGAAAAGTTAGGGCAGTACTAACGCCGATTGATAATACCATTCAATTTTTAATTTATATTTCTATATAAAATAAGTTAAAGCAAAGGGGGAGAAAATTAGAAAAAGAAGATAATGCAGACTGACTTGCTGATCCGCTTTTTTGTAGTCGTTTAGAAAAATGCACAGAACTCTTATCAACAACTTGAACTGCTATGCATTGAGAAATCATTTGAACATAAATCTAAGTGACTAATCGAATGATTAACTACTAATTATCACAATTCTTATAAACGAGAAGCGCAAATGAAAGCAAAGCAAATATGCAACAACAAGGGCAAAAATAAAGCTCTTCCATAAATGCCATGTAATAATATTGCATTCACACATACTTACACGCATATTAAGAACATTTAATCTGAATAGTTAGTGAAGCGTAAAATCTGTACATTTGTTTTATGAAATGAAATCTGGCAGCTTGGCAACGGTGTCGTTTCCGCTAATTAAAAGCAAGCAACAAGAAAACTATACAACTTTGATGGCAATGATAGTTGTTGTTGTTGTTGTTGTTATTATTGCCAGTTAAATCACCAACTAGCGATATTAATGAACAGACAGACAGACAGACATTCTGAAGCAATAATGTTCTGCTTCATTCGTTCGCTCATTGGCGGCTGGCGCTTTTGGCATTGTTGCGTTGTGTTGCCACATGGAGTCAGCTGCGTTAGTGCGTCGCATGAATTTCTAGTGCACCGGAAATCTATTAGAGGTGCGCCCCCGGTTTGCCTTTTTTTACACAGCGCACCTCTTGATGTCGCTGGTTGTAAGCATTTTTGTTAGCCACACTGTGTTGATGTGGTTGTTGTTGCAGTAAAGGCAATCTGTGTTTGCCGAGTTTATGGCGCCTTCAGCATTCTAGTGACGCCATGTTTCATCAGCGCTGCCAATTATGCAAAGCCTCTGCCTACATATGTGCACATGTGTGTGTGTATATACTTATTTAATGGTTTTTTCGTCTTCTAAACTTTTCGGTAGGGAGTCGTAGACGAGGCATGGTGAGTTGTGGCGAGTCGTGAGCGGGTATGCACGCTACAGGAATGCGTTTGGAAGGAAGAATTTGGTTGCTATATTTTCCATACACTACTTATAGTTTATGCTCGTATGTGTTTTATGGCATTTCGCTTCTTCCACAGCTATTTTTATTATGTGACCAGCTGGAATTTATCTCATTGTTTGGGTGAAAAACAAATAACATAAATTATTGGATTTTGAAAATCATACAAATCTAAATTTTTTAATTAATTTCGTCGTTCTGTTCGTTAGCGTACGCGTACGCGAACGCTCAAGCTAATGTGGTGGAGTGCTGCTTCTAGTGATTTTTTATTCTAGATGAATTTGAGGGGATACCAAAAGGTTTCCATTATGTAGGCATTTGAAAGGAGCGGGTGAGAGTAAGTGAAGTATTCGAGAAAACAAATCTGGGGCAACCATTCTTTAGTGTTCGGGTTCGAAACGATGGCCATGAAACAGCAAAGTGATGGAAACGTTTTTTCAAACAGTGGCCGCCCCTCGATAGGCAATGACAAACCTCTGAGAGTATTTCTGCCCTGAAAAATCTCCTAATAAAAAACCATCTGGCGTTCGGTGGCGGCTTACAACTTGTAGCTCCCACAATTGGGAGACAACCTCAAGACTCATAGCACAAATGGCAGGAGGAGCTCGGCCAAATACCCATAAAAAGGGTATAAGCGCCAATTATATAAATGCATATTTTTATATACTTCTCCATTCAAGAGTATAAAATGTGCACCTCAACTCGAATACGCTCGAATTCGAAAATCACTACTTACCATTTGATGTTTTAATGCACTTTTGTTATTATGCAAATTTTTAATACCTTTATCTTTAAAGTTTGTTAAGCTTTCATTTATTGCGCATAATTTTTTATTTACCTCTGTAGCATAAAATCTAATGTATTTGGTTTGGTTTTGCATATCATTTGTTTAATTATTCAAATGTGTTTAATGAGATTTCACCACCCTTGTTTTACATATATTTCCTCGCATAGTATTTGATGACTTTAATTTTATATAGTAGCTTGCTATTTAAATTTAATTATACAATTATGTGTGTGTAGTAGTTTTACTGTCGGTGGAAATGTGCTTACAGGTTCCTATGTTTGATCGCCACTTCACTTTACGCTATAAAAGTTTCTTCGTCCAACGGTGGTTATCTCCGGACTGGCAAAAGCAAATCTTCAAGTACATTTTCGCCACGAAAAAACTTCTTATATAAAACGTTTTTCTATTCAGAGGTCATAAGTAACATTAGACCTCCTATTTGTTACATGGCAGAAATTGTAGTAGCTCTTCCTGAAAAGTGGTCAAGGTTCTAAGCGTCGAATCTTCAACCCTATGACTATGCCCGCCGATAAAAATACTTGTGAATACGTAAACCGATTGCGCGAAAAATCAAGTAATCACCGAATCCAGTGAAACACATCTGTAAGAAGTTTGCGAAAAAAGGTTACTCTCAAACTCCTTATCATTCGATATAAAGTTTTGTTCAAAAAGTATCCGGTCAATAAACGAAAATGGGTTTGTTGTTCACCGACATATATTTTATTCACTTCCAAGAGATTATCTCCGTGACAACCAATGTACGGTTCTGCGGATCTTCAAAACGCTTTTCATTGGCCGCACTTAGAGTTACTTTCAGCTCGTGCTCAGAATTCCTCTTTAATGCTTAAATCGTCTCAAAGTCTTTCTCCAAAGTTGCAACTTGACTTCCTTTCCGAAAAGACACTATTTTCTCGTTGGGTTTGCAGATCTTTTGAAATATCAGTAAGATCAGAAATATCAGTATGAGTGAATTTGGTGATTCTACTCTGCGAATATCGAACTCACTGATGACACTGTCATAACCTCTACGCTTAATGAGACGCGTAATACGGTTGATTATATTATATTTTTAAAAGTGCAAATTTTGTTGACCTCAATATTCTTTCCCAGTTTAATAAAACTTTTGAAGTTAAAGAATGTAAATTTAATTGGTATAATGCACTTAATCTCCACGATAGATCGTAAAATTGGGGAATGCTTATTTCTGTCTGCCAGTGTGATTCTAATGCGTGAAAGCTTCATAACAACCCATTCTAAAAACTAATATCTTTCGAAAAATGCAGCTGATAATCAGCTCACGACCTCTAATAAATTCGTACAGCTCTGCCATTATATAATGTCTTTGGTTTCGGAAATGATCATGAGATCTTCACATCCTACGATATGAGCAATAACAAAAGTATTTTCAATTGATTTATTACACTGAGGTGTAGTGAAGAGGCAATCACAGTGCCACCTACAACGCCCAACAATCCGTAGGCACCTGCTGCGCTTGTTACCCAAGCGATTTGTCATAGATTACACATTTTTCTCTGTAGCTAATCTGCATTTGCCGTATTAAATCACCTTCTTGGCAGATCATTATTTACTTATTCACACTTTGAAGTTGAAATTGTGTTGCATGTTCCCCTTTCTTCTTTGTTGCCGGTCGAGTATTGCATGTGCTTATGTACTTATATTTATTTTTACTTTTTGTTTCGGCCTCAGTAATTTGGCATCTATGGTTGCTTCTTACGATGTATATTGCAGGATTTTTTCTGTTATTTTTGTTCAAAAACTGGTAATATTTTTTGGTGATGTAATGGACATTTAAGGTATGGCTTAGGAGAACATGTAAGGAAATGATGATTACATAAATGGGGAAATAAAATAAAGTAAAATGAACCAACTCACAAAAAATATGATTAGTTAAATTGAAAAAATAAATAAACAACAAAACAAGAGTACTCAAATTAAAAGAAAAAATAATAATATAATAAAAAAGTACATATAACTAAATGAAATGTAAGTAAAAAAAAATAAATAAAATAAAAATTTAGAGATAAAAAAAAAGAAATAAATAAAAATTAACAAAGAAAAGGAAAAATAAAACCGGAAATAAAATAAAATACGAAATATAATAAAAACGGTAGTTGAGTGCCAAAAATATTATGTGAAGTATGATATTTCAAAATTTTAAAATAAATTTGATCTGGGTGCCAGGCCTAAGAAATATAGAAGGTAACAGCTAATGTATATACTAATAACGATTTCCTTAGCTACGTGCAAACTAATAATAGATAGACACTCTACTCGTATCAATGCTGCTAATGGTCGTTGAACGCAATCACCTTTTTGCTTTAGTAGGCAAACTTGGCCAAAATGGAACCACGGCAGCACAAAATCGCTACTGAATATTAGGAGACAGGATATAAGAAACACGATATGAGGGATAACAGAGCATTGTCTAATTGGAAGGCACGCAAATAGATTTGGAGTACTACATAAGGACTTTTGTCGAAGCTGCCGTGAAACACCTTCTGTGTACATTCATTGCTTTCCACGCTCGGATTCGTCTTTCTTGATAACATTGAAGAGGTCTCACAAATGGGGTTGCTGAAATTAACAAAATTTATTAAATCCACTGGAGGCTCAAAGAAGACTCAGTGAGCAAAGAGAGCTCCAGTGGTAAACAATGGGACTTTTCAGGCCTAAGTTTGTCAGATGACAGTCACTCAACTTAACCTAACTTATAACACTGTGCGACAGTGAAAATATACTTTTATAGAGACCTAGTACAACTTGTAGGTATAGTAAAACTAAGAAACATGGTATAGGAGAAATTTCCAATACACCCCAAAATCTCATTTTATGGCCATAAAACCGTTTTTCAGTAGGTTGATGTGAACAATCACTCCTAACTTCGCCAATTTCCATCCGATTTCGAATTTGTTCTTTTTGTTCGAAAGGACATTCGAACACACGACAACTCTATTAATTTTAATTCAATTACAGTCAAATATAGCTCATTCGACGCAAAACCAAATTTACTATAGCAGTAGTGTACTAAAAAACATCCTCAATATCGGATAATATCGTAAAAATTATGTCAAAGTTGAAAAAATAGAGAAAAAATAAAAAAATTCCAAATACTTCCGTCTACAGTCTCGTCAGTTGTCATTTCAGAAAAAATGTCAACACACTGTCAAAGAGGCTTGTTTTTGTTCTTTCGAACAAAAAGAACAAATTCGAAATCGGATGGAAATTGGCGAAGTTAGGAGTGATTGTTCACATCAACCTACTGAAAAACGGTTTTATGGCCATAAAATGAGATTTTGGGGTGTATTGGAAATTTCTCCTATACCATGTTTCTTAGTTTTACTATACCTACAAGTTGTGCTAGGTCTCCGTAAAAGTATATTTAATTTTTTTTTGTCACACCGTGTAATTAAAAAAAAAATTAGCCAAACAGACAAAAAATATAATTACCCAATTTGAAAAAAAAAAAACATAAATTTAAAAGAAGAAAAAATATAGAAAAGGGAAACAAAAAATAATAAGAAAAAGATTAAAAACAATAAGAAGCATAAAAAGTAAGGAAAATTATAAAGAACATTATAAAAAACACAAAAAAAAAATTTAAAAAAAAGTTATAAAACAAATAAATATAAAATAATTATAAATAAAAATAAACAGAAATTAATAAAATAAAAATAATAAAAAAAAAATAAAAAATTAATAAAATAAAAAAAATTAATAATAAAAGAAATAAAAAGTTATAAAAATAGGGAATAAAAATATATAAAAAAGATAATAAAGCAAGAAAAAGATCTTAAATAAATATTGAAACAATAAATAAAATTATTTATTTTCAGTATAGGTTCTGTATATAACTTTCGAATGAATTTCATTAAAACTTTTTACAATTGGCTTTGAAATTGACTCCTAAGTAAAGTTACAGAACCCGCGCGCATAAGAAATTCTCATCTGAACGCTGAAATAAAATAAAATGAATCAAATTCAAATAAAGTTGTTAAAGTATACACACAAAATAATCGGCTGCCACTGGCATGCATGCACACTTCTTTGCCATCATTATTGTTATTTAATTGCCATAAACCGTGTATGTGTAGCGTTAAAGATGTTCGGATAGATTAAAATTCAAGCCACACTAAATTATTCTACGTTGAGATTTGCATAATGAACAGTAGATAAATGAATAAAAAATGGTTTACTTGTATATAAAAATGCGAAAAAATTGCGGTCTATTTAATTTGCGTTTTTCTTATTGCAATTTGCTCTTTAGTGTCGAACCGATAACTTCAACCTGTTGGGGGAGGCACTTGTAGTGAGGAGATATAGTCGAGAAGTGTAATGCGATCTGGATATACTCGTTGTAGGTGCATGTTTACCGTATACTCACATTTTGTAGTTCGATCTATATTCGACCGTAGTTCGATCAATATTTTGTTTTGCATATGGCATCCAACCCAAATAGAATTTCGGTTTACCCTATAGAATCATCAATTTTGTTTTTCAGTAGCTATTTTACAGAATAAACGAAAATGATTTTGAGTGAGGGAAGTCTTAATCTTGAAACTTTGAATCTTTCCTGCATGATTGCTGCACGACGCCATTTGCAAAAATTATGCAACTTCCGATTTTGGTGATTAATTTTGCGCCATATTGTATGAACAATTTTTTTGCGCTTAATTACAACGCGATATATGCTTGTATATATGTGGAAATATTATCTATAAAATGATAAAATGATTTGATGCCTCAAACAAGTTTTGTAAAAAACAAAAGAAAAAAAAAAATAATAATTAAATTCAGAATTTCTCTACAGGGTAGTAGAACAAGATTGTATTTTTTTGGTTCGGGTCCCCGTCAATCTCCTTTGCCCCTTTCCCCACATAAAATATGCTTCCTGTGAGCAGGCAAATGAGAACAACTAATTAATGTATCTTAATTATTATTGCTTTTGAATTCATTTCTTTTGTTTTTAACTATTTTCCATTGCTCTGGAATTTAATCTAGTTTGGCGACTTGTCAACGCCGTTGCCACCCACCATTGCACTATAAATACTACGTACTATGTACATTGTCAGTCAGACATCGCAAAAGAATGCGCGTATATGTGCATATATACACACATGCATAAACATATTTTCAATCTACCGATCTGATGCTTATTTCTGTCTGTTCAACAATTACAATCGTTGACAACTTGTCAACAATCTCCTCACCTTTTCGTTTTCATATTTCTACTTGTTTTTTTTTGCATTTATACTCAATTTGTCGGCTTAATGCTTGTATTTCAGCATCTTATGGAAAAGTTCGAGATTATTACATGAGTTGGCCGCAGGCGATTAGTTTTCAACGATCTTTAGTGTTCGTTTAGAAATAATAAAAAAATACATAAAAATGTGACGAAGACTAGATGTTCACATTTTTTCATGAAATTAATTTGGAAATTCATTCCATATGGGTGGAAATTGTGTGGCGAGTAAGATGTCCGAAGGTAAATGAAATAAAGTTAAAATAGTCCAACCAAATTATAAAACCAAAATAAAAATATTTTAAAGAAAAACTTTAAATTACAAAAATATTCAAATAAAAAAAGTAAAAAAATAATAAAAAAAGTAAAAAAATAAAAAAAGTAAAAAAATAAAAAAAGTAAAAGAAATAAAAAAAGTAAAAAAATAAAAAAAGTAAAAGAAATAAAAAAAGTAAAAAAATAAAAAAAATAAAAAAATTACCAAAATACACAAATCAAATAAGTAAAAAAAAAATTGAAAAAAAAAACTTAAAAAAATTTTTGTTTTTTAATATTAAAGAAAAAAAAAATAAAAAGAAAAACCAAAATATAAAAAAAATGTATATACAAAAGAAACAAAAAAAAAAAAACAATAAAAAAATTAAGACTAAATAAAATAAAAAACAATTAAGCATAAATAAAATAAAAAATAATCGAAAGAAACAAAATCAAAAAATGTAAAAAAATGGCGGGGAAAATAGAAATAAAAAACGAAATAAAATAATAATGTAAAAAAGTAGTTTAAAAAAGAAATTTAATAAAAACTAGAAATCCTTTAAAAAGTCTTTAATAATGTGGGAAAAATTATTAAAGAATAAAAATAGAAAATACATAAATTTATATAAATATAATTTGTATATAAATATGTTTTTTAAATAATAACAGGCAATTAAAAAAATAGGAAACAAAAACACTCAAAATTATATATTTTTTTATTACAAACTAGCTGTACCCGGCGCGCGTTTCTACGACAACAACTCAAATAAATAAAGAAAAATAACTTTAAAGAAAAATCAGTGCACAAATATTCAATTCATTCTAAAGCATTTTATTGATTTTGTTTATTTCGAAAAAATCGGTTGAACGGGGCAGAAGTTGCTACTCTGTAGCCCCACCTGGTGGCGAGTGACTGCAATGAGCATATTCGACAAACCTTTTCCGTGGGAAAAATACATATATGTATATACCAATTTTTATAATAATCGGTCCAGTAGTGTTTGAGTTCATCGAGGACATACAG
The DNA here is from genome assembly GCA_037575425.1 of Anastrepha fraterculus. Lineage (NCBI taxonomy): Eukaryota > Metazoa > Arthropoda > Insecta > Diptera > Tephritidae > Anastrepha > Anastrepha fraterculus. The sequence goes on from JAYXIM010046047.1 coordinate 62,988, forward strand.
ACAAACATTCAGTTTTATATATAAAGAAGAAGAAGATATGTAATCCATCCCACTGTTCTATATTAAAGTATTCATTTACACTTTTCAGTAGACATCAGGTCTAAAATATCTGACTCATTTAACTACTTTTTTTATTTAGCTGGTAACCAAGCAAAAAATGTGTATACATATGGTAAAGATTTTTCAAGCAGCTACTAATCTCAATTTTTTAGATAGGTGGCAACCCTTATTAAAAATATTTCCATTATAGCTTTCCTAAGCTAAATTCTTCTGATACACATATATCGTATATTTAAATATCATATTCCATTCATATATATTTCTCAGATTGTTGGCAACACTAATCTGTTATACGACTACAATACTCAATTTATCTAAATTTTTTCGATAGCTCAATTTTAATTAAAAATATTTCTAGTTAGTTTAGAGTGTTCTTGAATATATTTCATGTGATAACTATTTTGTAAGAAATATTTTTTATATACATATTAATATCCATTTCTTAGGTAGTTGGCAACCCTATTTAGGTGTAAGCCCGCTTTGGAGTTTCTCAAGCTGCTTTCGTGTGATATCAAAAGTTTATTCAGTGACATATTCAATTTATCTAAATTTCTGCGATAGCTGGCAACCCTATTTAAAATTATTTGTATATTAGAGCTTTTTTGAATATTTTCGTTTGATAACCATTTTGTAATACAACTTTCAATGAGTTAAATATGTAATTAACTTAAATTTCTTAAAAATATGGAAACCCTATATAAAACCAGTTCTGTGTGAGACTTCTTGAATAGCTTTTGGTTGATACCCATTTTGTAGTATTTCATTGAACTACACATTTCGTTCATTTAAATTTCTTATGTTTAATACTAATAATAATAATACTAAATCTCCTAAAGAGCTCGCAACCCTATATAAAAATGACTGTGTTAACTTTTCTTAAACTTATATCATTAGATACCACACAATCTACTGTATTTTGCCAACCATTGTTCAAATAATTTTCTTTTCTGAAAAATTCAAAATTTTTTTTAGAATCTTTTAATTTTTATTTGTATGTAGATTTATAATGTGAGTAGTATAAATGATTCACCTTCTTGTGATACTTTTCGCAGCAGCTGGATTAAATTTGTTGACATTAGGGCAATTCACAATTAAGTGCAAATTACCTGGTTGGTTATATATGTACATTTTTTGCTTCTTATTTGACTAATCAACCATTATTTTGGTTTCTACGAAAAACTTAGTGGGAGTCGCAAAGCAATTGTGAGATTTTTTTACCCATATTTTTTACCTTAATTTTCATTTTTAAAATTTTATACATTTTCCAGAAAAAAAAACGCACTTCCCCCTTTTGATAGCCATTCGTGCTGTTGATGATCGCATACCTACCAAATGCTTCATCTCCTATTCAACAGCGACAGCAACAAAGTCTCAGCAATTCAAATAATTTCATAATTAAATCAATTTATAAAAATGACAAATAAAATTAGTTAGTGCAGAGTGCTCCACATACATACATGCATTCATACATACATACATGTCTATATATATATATGTATGTATGATAAAATAACCACATGCACACGCCATAAGCAATTTGCAAGCAAATTATTTATGTGGAGCGAAGACGAAAGAGGGTAAGCAAATGGAAATTGCTTGAGTATGCACGATATCTCTTTAATATGCGACATCAGCGGAAAATGAGTCAATACTCTATATACATCTGCACATATATCTAAATATACATACATATGTATATGCATGTGTGCAGGATAGTCTAAAATGTTTGGTAACAAATTTGAGCAAGGTTAATATTTTTTCATACGCTTTCTTAATGAACTCTATTAAATCAAATGTGTGCCATTTTGAACGATGATCTTGCACCAGCTTGTCGGTGGATCGATTGTTTAAGCGAGATGCGCTCAATATTTTTCGCCTGTATGTATGCAAAAAGAGGGGTATTTTATTTTGTCTTTTCATCGTATCGCAATATCTGGACTTCTCATACGTCTTATGTAATTAGGAATGTAAGATTACTTTTAAGTTGAGTACCTATAACAACCATATCTTGCATCACCATCTACCAATAAGAGCAGGACTATTTACGAAAGTCCATCGAGCTACAAGGCGCAACAAATTTGAGAAAATTTAAACCCCAAATACGGGCCCTCATGCACTGCTTGATTTCCTTGATTTCCGCATTACTCCCTCTTAATTTATCACCGATTGCACCATCAGTAGATCATTTCTTAGCGAAGAGTTGGTTCAAGTGCATCGGTTCCCAAACGCTATTGAATTTTACCGTACTATATTAAGTGATTTTGAACGAAATTATAGTCTTAGGCTGCCAGGACATTACTATATGGTGGTTGCATCATCCCTCAGTTTTAACTAAGCCAGCAAACTGTGTGATCTGGCGTTGCCATAATGGAACACCACATAGTTTTCTGTCGATTTATTCAACCAAATTGGTTATGCAATTTCACAAATTGTTGACAGTAACGACCAAAATCAACTGTTGGCTAGGCGAGAGGAGCTCATAGTAAATTATTGATTGCTTGCCAATTCCAAAAAACAAAAAAAAATATAATATTAAAATAATACAAAAAAGATAAAAAAAAATTGTAAAAAAATAGTACTGCAAAAGTTATAATAAAAAAATAATAATAAACAAATAATAATAAAAGAAAAAATAATAAAAGAAATAATAATGAAAAAATAAAATAAAATAAAATAAAAAAAGAAGAATTAAAAAAAATAATATGTAATAAAAAAATAGCAATGAAAACATAATAATAAAAAATAAAACAAAAAAAATAATAAAAGAGTAATAAGAAAAATATTAATAGTAAAAATAATACTAATAACAGTAATAATAACAATAAAATAATAATAATAAAAAAATATTAAAAATTAAAATAATAATAATAAAAAAATATAAAAAATTATAAAAATAATAAAAAAATTAAAAAATAATAAAGAAATAAAAAATTAATAAAAAAAAATTTACAAAAAAAAAGTTTCCTGACCATTAGTTCCTCCTTGTCTATCTCGCCCAAGACCTTTTCCTTGGCCTATGTCGATATTTCGATTTTGTAAGGTTTCCGTAGAGTTGGAATTTGACTCACTATAATCTGTCTGGAAATCTGGCTCACTATATTTTTCAGTGCCATCGATTACTAAATCGAGCTTCTTTTTGTATCCAGTTTATTTCGAATGAATCAAAACTGTTGCTTTGCTTAGCAATCACCTCTACTGATACTCCAGCCTTCCTAAATTTTTTTCCAGGATCTTACGGACTTTTTTCAGTGCTTGCTAGACCAGAAAGATGTTTATGATTCACATCGGATTGTTCGAAGTGTTTTGGGCTCATCTCAATAAGTTAACTTAAAATTTCAAAAAAAGTATCACTTTTTTTACGACTTCTGCGTATGTGTGTTCTTCATGCTCTTTTTTATATTAATAAGGCAAATATGGCGAAATTTGTGAAACATTTCGCAAATGCAAATAACTTTTCATAAAATAATATTTTGTAATATCGCTTCCCCGGTGTTTTGAACTTAAATCTAGAAAATGTCACTTTTCGAATGAGCTGCAGTGTTGCCATATGCGTTATACTATAGGTACATCAATTTATCACAATACATATTCGAAGCAGGAACGTATATTGGTTATAGAACTTTTTATACAGGGTCTTTCAAGCTCAAGTTCATTTTTTAAACTCAAATTGAATAACTGGTTCGAATAGCAATTCGTTATGGACATACAATCAACAAAGTTTTGGCATAATAATTTCTTTGAAATATATTATATTATTATAAAATTATATTATTATAATATATTAAAGCCGTATCCTGAAAGTTTCAAATGTTGCTCAAAATTACAATGGGAATTTTCCCTTTGTTGCACTAGACTCAAGTGAGCTATACAACTGAATATCAGAAAGCATTTCAAAATTCTGAGTAAAAAATTTGCCAAGCGACACAAATTTTTCAGTAAAGTTTTTTTTTTATTCCAAACTTTATTGGACGATCGTAGTTGCCGAAAAATATTAAAAATTTTGAGCAAACGAGAAATTTCACCGACCCAACCTTGTCGTAGCAGATTTTATTTATTTTTATACGACTCTAACTCACATTAAGAGTTGCCATCAAACTATCTATGACAGCTGTCAAGAAAAGGCACTACCAAAAACGAAATGTGAATTCTAAAGACCCTATTCCACTAATACTTATAGATATTTATACAATATGAGCTCTTAAATTTTTCAATGCTCAATTTTTCACTTGCCATTGTCGGTGGCGGGAATATTAAATTTGCTGAAGAAGTGAATGCAACAACTTTTATATCGCTATTTATATAGGTAGATATTTTCACGAACATAAATTTGCCAGCATCTGTATGTGTGGCATACGCTTTTTAAGTGCAAAATTTATTTCATTGCAGCTCATAAAGCGGCAATAAATCGCTTCATTTGCTGCCTGAATCGCTGTCAGCTGTGCATTCCTACTTAGCTGATGCGATATTTTGTTGTTATTATTGTTGCTGTCGCATTAGTGGCATTATTAGTCATGCAGCATTAACAAATAAATTCAATTAAATGCGGCATCACTAAACGGATTTTAATTAATTATATACATATATATGCTATTTTCTATAAAATTTTAATAACGAGCATTTTTTTGTAATTAATGTATTTCGTATTTATTTTTTATTGAGTAACTATTTCGAGATTTTATTACTCTCGTTTTCTGATTAATTATTCACTCATTTTATTGTGTCCCGTTGTGTCAGTTGATATGTGGGCGCTCCTCAAGTCCACACTTTGAATTCGATTTGTCCATCTGTGTCGTCGCATTTAGTTATTAATTTTGCTGTCAATCTGTGACTAGACTAACCGTGCGTGCTAGTAGTGGTGGCGGTCTAGCGTGCCCCATTCACAAAAATACTTTCAACGTACCGCCGCTGCCTGCCGTTGAGTTGTATGTAAATTGCACATTTTGCTTGCTCGCTTACTGTTCAATTGCTGCTCACTTTAGCCACTCAATGTGGTGGCCTTTGAATCGGGCTGTGATCGCTTTGTGAGATTTGATATTTAGCTTTGATGTTAGCCGACTTTCCGTGTTACATTTTTACTCGTTTTTTATCGACCATTCGCACGCATGTGTCTACCTGCTCGCTCACACACGCCCATATGCTTGCTATATGCACATTTATGATTGATGTATATGTACCTATACATGTGTGTGCATAGTGCATACAGTTTTTACTTCTATACACATACACACATGCATGTGTACATATCTACTAAATCTGCTTGTAGAGCAAATCAAGTGACAACTCGATTTACTGATTGAATGATTGAGCACTGGCTGGCGATAGGTCTGGCATGCAAAGTGGGCGGCTTGTTTGAGGAAAAAAATTCTCTTTCATTCATTTGACAATTGAGCAATTTAATTGTAGCATTAAAATGTTAGGCAGTCGTTAATCGATGTAAGTTTACGCTTTCAAGCTAACAATTTAGTGTTTCTACATCTTCTATTCAAAAACAAAAAAAGTACACTTTTTTTAAAAATAAAAATCAATAATTGGCTTTACAATAGAGCTTTCGGGTGTGGTCGCACATTTTCGCGCAGCCCGGGCGTATGAGCAACGATTACTTGCACACCTGTTAGAGTGCAGTACTCCAAAATTTTAGGGCTTGAACTCGAGTATAACAAAAGTTTTCGAGTAATTTGAGCGTTGCTTGTTTTGACTACTTTGACTTTTATGTCAGCACCTTTCTAAGTGCTTGGAAAGTTAAAGAAATGCTGACAACTTAAGTTGACAATGTTTTGTTTAGCTGCAAAAAATTCAAGGGATTATAGCGCTACTCGCTGCTAAAGGGGATATAGCTTGATATTCGGGAATCTATAGCTCTGCCTTACAGTAACCTATTATTTCAACTAGATTTTTCAGTACATTGGCATCGAATCGTCTCTGGATGTTTGTCGTAACGTTTATTCTTGGCCCTTGATGCCAAGTCTATAAAAATCCATAAAATCGATGTTTTAAATTCCAAATGCAAGATAAACCAGCTTGTAACTAGTTTGATAACTTAGAAAAGCGTAAAAAATTGCGCATCGAAGGTAATACAAAATATCAACATTCGATGAGATGCGATAGAAAGATTCGCAGGCTTCCTTCACCTGATTTTCAGCCGAATCGGCTTAATAAATTTAGGAAATTCCTGATTGCGATTTCTAGTTTGTTCACATGGAAGCTTACATTTGTTAATTATTTAAGAATAACTGACATTTTCTCGATTATTGGAGCATTGATCTTTTGCTTTGGAGTCTACTTATTGCTTTCAACATCATAAGTCAACTCCCATCGCCCATTACTCACCCATTACTGTAACTCTATTCTGTAACTCGTTTCGATAGTGGCTCGAATTTGTGTGAGCATTCTGTAAAAGCTTCGGATCGAGTTACTAGGTTGGCATCCGCCCATCTCTCTTACATAGTGACACGTTTTGCTCCAGATTTTTGAAGATCTATCTTTCTCTCTCTCTCTCTCTCTCTGTCTCTCTACCAGTTAAAAAGGCACCTCTTCTCCTTAAATTGCTAGTGTGCATCTTAATGTTGCTTCATTTACATATACCCAGTTAAGTTAAACAAATACATATGTACAAACAATTTTTCTTTTAATTATGCTAATTTAATGTCTTGTATATTACTCTTCTAAATGGCAAATTAATTCATGAATTGTTTTACGTCAATTCCTATTCACCACGCAGATGAAATTAATTAATTTATTTGTTTTATGTAACGAGTTTAAATGTCTCGGAACTAATTAATTAGTGATTTTAACAGATACAGAATTGTAAGAAATCCAGTTTATGAAGTGGATCCGATTGATCAATGGCACCTAAGAAAAAACCCAATCTTTTTTTTTGCTGGAATTTCTTTAATGTCAGTTAGTTCATTAAATAGCAATAAAATATATGAAATTTATGCAATGAGTGGACTCCCAATTCAAAATTCTTAATTCATATTTCCTATTCGTTAAAAAAGTTTATGATGCTTACATTTTGTTTTTGCTATTTCATACATTTGTTACTACCAAATAACAAACCAGATACCGAAAAACATTTAGTTTTAATTGAGTACAAACATAACATCACCTTAAATATGTTCCCTTTAACCTTGACACAATGCTGGATGTATTTTTCTGCTAGCTACGGCAGCACGAGTGCTACTTTCTCTTTCACAGCTGTACAGCTGTTATGAACTCATATCGTGTTTCGTTTGCTTCGAAACAGTGCTGGAAATCTTCTCCCGAAAGCTTCTACGGCACATTTTACCTAAGAATACAGAGGTGTGACCAACAGCGGACCGTTAACCAGTTCTAAGTGACTTTGAATAAATCAGCTGATTTTGTGACATGTGAATTCTGCTGCCGAATACAGAATGACTGACGTGGCAGCCGATGTTAATCTCACAATTTTGCTTCGGATGGCTAAGCCTTGTAATATATCATTCTTGAATAGAGCTTGGTATATCCTGAGAATAGGTTAGCTTGTCTTAACACTGGTATGCTGCACATGGCTTAAGATCTCTTATGCGGAACGGGCCGGATTTGTGTTTTTCTGGAGAACTCATGACTTAATTTTTCACAGTTTCGACCGATTTTTCTTTATTCTTTTGCGGTTTTGAGAAAGAATCTTAGGGTAGTAATGTTGATCGGTAGCTTGACCTGGTGAAGGAAGGTGTACAACCCCATAAATATGACATTAAAAAAAAACAAAAACATAATAATTAGGGGCGACGGGAACAAGAAATATCTGCTACGTCTTTTCTTCCAGTTTGAATTCCGTGGAAATATGCATCCCTATAGTTCTTTAAAATACATTTCAGAATAGTTCTTCTAAGTTTCGTGTGAAATTTCACAACTTGTTGCTCTCTTGTCAGTGAACTTAGCTTCCAACGAAGCAAATAATAATAAAAAAGTAAAAAAAAATCGTTGGCACTGCATTCGAAATAGCATCATTCTCGTTATTTAAGGGGGGACCCTCATTTAGACGGTCAAAAATGCATCATTTTTGGGAATTTTTTTCTCAGGTAAAATAACTTCAAACGTTTTGTAATTCATAAAGTACTTTAATAAATGTCTTGACTGTCTACAAAAATTTTCGGAGAAGAAAAAAAACATTTTAAGTATGGAAATATACACCTCGTCCATGGCACCTCATTCTATCTGTGTACATATTCTAGCGCTCTGAATTTTTTTCTGAAATAAAAAAACCAAATTTTTTTTAAAACTTTAGGATAATACCTTCGATGTGACATTTTGATTTAAAAAAAAAATGTCGAAATTGATATTTTTTACCCAGTTTTATGTTAAAAGTGATTTTTCATGCATAAAAATTGACTTTAAAATTACAAAAAAATATGAAAATCTTTTTTTTTAAAAAAACACTTAATGTCACATTGAAAACAATTTAATTATCTTTAAAATGAGCTATTGTAAAGCCTGATTGGTTCAATACAGCGTTCTCAATTGTGTACACAAAATCGAAAAATGATGTTTCGAGAAAAACGCGTTTAAAGTTTTGGATACAGGCGATCAGGCCACCCGTCGCGTCCTGTTAAAAATTTTGTCACTCCTTCAAAAATACAGATATCGACTTGAAATTTTGAAAGTATATTCTTAAATAGTTGTAGAATAGATTAAAATTATTTCCAAAAAATCGATTTTTTTGACCCGATAAATGAGGGTCCCCCCTTAACAGCCACACCTAATGTTATAATCTACATCTGTGTTTTTTTTTATAACCGCCGTAAACATTTACAAATATTGTTTCATAACATGATAACGAAAAAAATCAACTTTTATACTAAGTTGGCAATTATTCAAGCAGAAAGTCCGTGCCAAAAAAAAAAAAAATCCAATGCCAATAAATAAAAATCTAATAGGCTCTATACTTACGAGACATAACAAAAAAGTTACGTTGTAGAAACAAACCTGCAATGCGGTATATGGAGAAAATTGCAACACCGTCAAAAAAAAAAAAATATCACAATAAATTTAAATTGGCTATAGTTGCATTATTTACTAGTTTCTAAATTTTTCAAAGTTTTTTTATAAATACATATGTCAAAGACACACAATTTAGTAAATGAAAAATTTACTACGATCAAAAAGCAAAATGACTACGTTTTCTTTTAAAAATTGGTAGGGTCTAACCACATTTTTGGGATGGAGTTTGTTCAGCATTGTTTAAAATGAAGCGTAGAATTCGAATATAGCATACACTTTCTTCGAAAATAACAACAAAAGAAGAAAAAAAGAAGAAATTGCTCTGCTGCTTAGTTAAAAATTCTAAATAAAAGTAAAATTTAATAGAATATGTATTTCTGTGGGTTTGTTGTAGAATGAAATATGTATATTTGGATAAGAAAAAAACAAAACAAAACATGAAAAAAAATTAAATAAGAACAAAAAAATAGAATAACAAAAATAGAATAAAAAAAATAGAATAAAAAAATTGAATAAAAAAATTGAATAAAAAAATTGAATGAAAACAAACCAGAAAAAAAATATAAAAAAAACTGAATAAAAATAAAACAAACAAAAAGAAAAATCATCAGAGAGAAGTCAAAACTTAGGAATTGTGCCGACCTAATCCCTATGAATATAAATTCATTTAAAAAAAATACAATACAATACAAAAAAAACACATTTTTAAACACAGTTTTTAATGGTCAATATCGCACGCAAAAAAAAAAACTATTGCCCAAAGTGAACCCAATTTTTCAATGACTTCAAACTTTTACTTTATTAAAATAAAATTGCATGCCCAGAATTTTTTGAAGATTCTGTTACAAAAGTTTTGACATTTTTTTTAATTTGTTGACTTTTTGTGAATTTCGTACAAGGCTTGGAAATTTTATTTTTATTTATTATGATAGTATAAAAATGTTTCTTACTATACAAAGAAGTGTAGCACAAAATATTAATAATTATCCACATTTATGTACTATTTCATGAATTGTATTAAAAAATTTTTGTACAACAAGTCTCAAGTTAAAAAAAAAAGCTTTATGCCACTCACTTTACAAAAATGTGAAAGCTATAAATATTTCACTTTTGTAAGAACCTCATTTATGAATTGTATTAAAAAATGTTTGTTTAAAAAGAGTTTGTTTAAAAAGAGTTTGCTGCCGGCGGAAATGCTTACAGAATGGCAGTTTATTTGCGGCTGCATATATTTTATTTTGTACAATGCTATATAAATAAGCAATGTAGTTCTTATTCAACTAAGACGTATATATATATATATACATATATAATTGGCGGATACACCCTTTTTGGGTGTTTGGCCGAGCTCCTCTTCCTATTTGTGGCGTGCGTCTTGATGTTGTTCCACAAATGGAGGGAGAGCTTTTTCATGGCAGAAATACACTCGGAGGTTTGCCATTGCCTGCCGAGGGGCGACCGCTATTAAAAAAATATTGAAAAATAATAACACGTTTATATATACCAAAAACGTGCTTAGTTATACTCCTGTAAATAGCAGTTATACTCCTTCCTTTTAGCAAAACTTTTTTCTTATTTCTCTTTCATAGGCCGTTGTATTTACTATAACACTTAAAATTTGCTTCAAATAGTTTTTATCTTCTCGATCACGTTCAATTCACGCCCCCTTTATCACAACTCATTTTTACTCCAAAATCCTAAGCAAAGTATTTAATAAGTGATTACCCTATTAAAAAAATATTGAAAAATAATAACACGTTTATATATACCAAAAACGTGCTTAGTTATACTCCTGTAAATAGCAGTTATACTCCTTCCTTTTAGCAAAACTTTTTTCTTATTTCTCTTTCATAGGCCGTTGTATTTACTATAACACTTAAAATTTGCTTCAAATAGTTTTTATCTTCTCGATCACGTTCAATTCACGCCCCCTTTATCACAACTCATTTTTACTCCAAAATCCTAAGCAAAGTATTTAATAAGTGATTACCCTGATAACGAAAGTCAACAAAGGGTGATTTATGAAACAATCAATGAACAACAATGCCACAATCGAAAGCAATTTATCAATGAAGTAGTAGAGACCTACACACATACTACATACATATGTTCGAGTAGTGCCAGTTGTGAACCATCTACGGTTCCAGCAAAAGGGTTGCCTTTTTTCTTCATTTTTTTTGTCAGGTGTTTTATCAGCAAACAATTAGTAGTGCGCGTAAATAAGCATTTGATTAGTTATACATACATATTTACCTCCACGATTTCGAGTGTCGTTAAATTTCACATTCACATCCTTGTCATACTTAATTCCTCTACTCTTATCGTACATTTTTACTTGATAAAGTGTACTACTGTTTATTTGTTTTGTAAAAGCCGCCTCTTGTAGTCTTGATTGTGAGTAGTCTTTATGCACATACCCACATACATAGGTACATACGTCGGTAAATATGTGGGTCTGAATGTTTGCGCAATCAATTCATGTCTTTCATTTATTAAACTTGTAAATATTTTGTATCTATCAATATGAACGATGGACGCGTGCCACTAACGGTGTTTAGTTGTGGTATTTCAAATTGTTTGCATGCATGTGCGGTTGTATATTTGTATGTTTGTGTACTTCTTGTTGGCTTCGCTACTTTTTGGTTTTTGTACCGCCACTTATCGTTTGCTGGAATCTAAGACACTTATTTGCTTTTAAAAATCACAAATCACCGGAAAAAGGCAATAGAAGGGGTGAGGCATGCATTTATACCTACTTATGGTATGTCTGTATGTATTGCATTTGTTGCTAAGTAATGTAGTTAGTAGTAAATGTTTGAATAACTGTGATTGCTTTTTATGTCAATACATTTTTGATGTATTATCGGCACCTAATAGCTGGGAGTGGTTTGTTTTGATTCGAGTACTGTGGGTGTTCTGCTGACGGTCAGCGTAATTACTGGCGATAAGACAAAATATTATAATACCAAATTAATATTAATTGCTGGTTAATAATACGAACAAATCATTTAATAATCAATTATTGAGAATTCTACACATAGCAGAGTTTTGCGCTATTAACAAAGGCTTCAGACGCTTTTAGAGAGCATTGCAATATGAATTTCAGTTCATACTTTTTTCCTTATTTCTCACTACGAGTAGTTATAGTTCATATCATTGGGCTTCTTTGCAAATATTACTCCGCTGAGAAGTTGCCGACCGCGGTTTTCGATATTTGTACACCTTGAATTGTAGCTTATTCAGTGTACAAGAACAAAAATGAATTGTGAACGATAAGAAAATATAAATAATCCGACTTCAACCAGCAACCAAAAGTAAGTATTTGGCGTTTGCAGTAAAAGTTGAGTATTTTTTGTAGATTATGGCATTGGTAGAACATTTCTAAATACAGCAACTGTTCAAAACGTACCCGAACTTGCTCAGTTAACCGAAGCGCGCGTTTGAGACTTGCTCAGTAAAATTTTCTCTTTGCCAAAGTAATTTTTTTCTATGCTGCGAATTTGACTAAACTTTTTTCCAAAGCTTTCTTTTTATATTTAAGCTACTCCCAATTTCTTGTGCCATCAACGAACGCTAGAAGGGCGGGCCCTACACTGAGTGTGATAAAAGAGTACTAGCTAAAGTGGCTTTAAAAAGATTTAAGGATAGCTATTTTCATTGTTGTTTATTCAAGGATTCATACAAATACTTTCCAATAGGGTTCAATCGCAGTTTTTATATTTTATAATTGTCACGAGGGATACAAGGTAATCAAATCAGTTAGTTTCGGCTTTCGAGCTGGCATCCAAAAGTACCCTCATATTGGCTTTTTCATGAGAGAAAGACACTCGGAGATTTGCCATTGCCTGCTGGGGGCGACCGCTATTAGAAAAAATCTCTTTCATCACATGGTGCTTAATACCTACAATTGGGTATTTAGGTAGGCTTTACCGAGTGGTAATTATGCACAAACATTTGTAAAAATTTTAAATATAAAGTCGGTAGTGGTGGTTTTGGAATTTTTTTTTCGAAACATTTATTAATCGCACGAAGTTTTTGTGAAAGAAGACCCATGGTGAAATTTTCTACGGCTTACATTTGTAAAACTTTTAACCCGCATACTACTTTTTAATAAAACATTTTAAGTACTTGGTAAATTAACAAATAAAGGGTCAAAAATACCCGCTACGAGAAATAATAATGGGTTAAAATATTTCACGAAAAAATTGTCTCTAAAATTTTATTTCATATGCCCGAGCATTATATCTCGCTCGGATTAGTACTTGAAATGTTACGCCTAATTTTTCAAACAAGCGTGGTCACAAATATGAAAATTTAGTAGTGACAACAAAACAAAAAATTTTGTTTTAATCTAAATGGGACAAACCGTTTGAAAATGAATTTTAACCTCTCAAAAATGGTGTAGCACAGTGTTAGGTATTTACATAGTTCTTCGGCATTTTATTCTTGCTTATTTCATCGCCGGACATGGCGTCGAATTATCTGAAAGTTTTCCAATTGAAAATCTTTTCAATTTATTCACCTTGCTTACGTATTTGCATTTTGCCATTTCGGCATTTTGGCACTTTGCAATGAGCTGCAATTCTTGCATCCGACCATCGACATGCGCAAACTTGGAAATGTTGTTGGCATTAAAATATAAATAAAATTATCGACGATTGATTTATGTCGAAAATTTTTAATTAAAACGAAGTCGTTTACACTTTTGTGCACACACTTTTTGTTGTTATGCACATTGAGCTCAATTGTAAGTGCTTTTGCTGAAATTATAATTCCAGAATTGAAATGCTTAGGGGCCAATGTTGTCTAACATACACACTCACACACATTTATGTACCCGAATGCTTTTACGAGTATGGGTAAAAGTTATTTAAAATACTTTTGACGCATTGTTAGCATTATTTCCAAAATTGAATTGATGCGAGGCATCAATTGCAGAGAAAGATTTCAGATTAGTTGCAAGTAACGGCAACATGTGTATGTAGTAAAATCAGTTTCAATTTCACAAATAGTTTACATAAATCTTTTATTTTATTGAAATTTTTGTGTTTTTACAAAGTTCTCGTACAGTCACTGAAATATATATATATACTAGTACATATAATTGGCGCTTACATCCATTTTTGGGTGTTTGGCCGAGCTCCTCCTCGTATTTGTGGTGTACGCCTTGATGTTGTTCCACAAATGGAGCGACCTAAAGTTTCAAGCCGACTCCGAACGGCAGATATTTTTATGAGGAGCTTTTTCATGGCAGAAATACACTCAGAGGTTTGCCATCGGCTGCCGAGGGGCGACCGCTATTAGTCACTGAAATAGCTGCATATATTTTACCACTTGAGGAGAAACCAATCTATTTATTTCAGTTTGTGTGGAATTTCTTCTTATAACTTATCAATCCTAAAAATAAGAAGGAGACAATCTCTGCCAGATTGACTAAGCGGTCTTACAGCTGCATGCCATCAGCTAAAAAATCTGAAATTTCTTGAGACTGCCTAAGTTGATACTGGGGGATTGGAAAATCCAAACTTTGACCAAATTAGGTCTCCAATTTTATTTCCGTCGTCTTTCGGTAGATGATGGAAGTCGTAAAAGTTATGTAGCAACACCGCATCAAAAAATTTGTCTCTCTTCATGCATTTATTCTCGTTCAAAGAGGTCTGTTGTGTCAAATTCTCTAATTTGAGGGAAGTTTGGATTTTCTAGCTCAATTAGATGACAACGGCGAAAAAGTGAAGTCCATGGAATGCTCTAAATTAGCTACGGTGATTGGTGAAAGAACGTGTCGTGAGTGGTATGAATGATTTCGAAAATCGGTCACACGGTGAAAAATAGGAAATTTTCTTAATAATGCATAATTGGAAATTCTACTGGATGAAGACATGCTGAAGGCAAAACGGCCATATCATCAAAATAGGCACTATAAAGTTGAGGAGAAGACACATCCGCTCATTTACTTCAATAGTATTATCCTCCAAAAAAGAAAAGAAGAATTTTAAATAAATACGCAGAAATTAAAGAAGAGCTGGTGGCTTCTTTTGTGCTGTGTATACAATTCATTGCTGTATCTAAATATTAACTGATGAAAATATGTCTTTACATTTGCTAAAGGAGGCATACTAAATTAAAAACTTTTAAGCCGTTTTTCGCTCTCCGTACTCTTCAGACCTTAAGTGAAGTCATATTAAGTTCCGATAATGTAAAAATATATATTTGACTATTGTCTTGAAAATAATGGTGTTTGGAAACTTTGCAAAAAAAAATCGTATAGGGTTGCCACTTATACTTTCTACAGAACTAAATAATTCTTTTTGGAATTATAAATTCTGAAATATTGGTATGAAAGGAGCTTAGGCATACTGTATTAAAAAAAAAAATTGGAATAGTGTTGCCATTTAATTTAAAATATTTTATTTTTTTTTTGGCTAAATAGGCAAAATGCAAATTACAAAAATGAGAAACTTATTTTAAAACTCTTGACTTGTAGCGCGTTGCCACCTATTTCTAATGAAAACTAGCAAATTCCTTTGATAAAAGTGTGGCGGAGTGAACTTGCACGAGTAAATTGGCATGTTTTTCAAAAGATCAACTACTCGAAAATCTACAATTCATATATACGAGTAGTTGATATTTTGAAAAACATGCAAATTTACTCGTGCAAGTTCACTCCGCCACACTCGCTCCAAATTGGGTGCACTCGAAAATTTATATTTTAAGTCACAAATGGCGAAACTCTAAAATATTTATGATAATGTGAAAAAAAATTGTAAAACTGCTAGGACAAAATATTATATCTTGAAGTTTTTGTAATATCTGTATACTTTTGAAAAACAACTTAAATCGACTTAGCATTTTTTTCCGTCAGGCACTAAATTACGTGATTTTCTTTAACAAAGTAAACAATTAATATCTAATTACTGTAGCTTAAGTAACCACTTTAAAGAAAGTTCAATAAAATACAAAAATTTTCTAAATGATAAATCAGAATTTATTGAACTCAAGCAAAATCAACTCAAATTCACATCGTCAGAAGTCAATAGACAATAAAGTTTCCTGAGCCTTAAATATTTTTTCGTAAATTTTTTAAGCAATTTTTAATATTTTGTTGTTATCAATTTGGGATACTCATACATACACATTCATATACATATATAGCATTTCACAAGTGTTTTTTCAACTAAGAGAAGCTGGAACTATTAACTTCCCAAGAATACTTTCAAAAAACTTTCACTTGTGTAGAATAACGCATAAGAAAATTTGAGTATGAATGATACACTATACTTATGCTGTACTATATACAACTTTAAAACCAGATTTATGCAAAAAAAATACAAATTTTATTTGGTTTTACCCATTTCATCAAACGACCGACCTACCTTCTTACCTTACTAAAAAGGTTGCATGTGAATATTTAATAACATTGCCCTTTCACTATACACAAGCGTACACATGTATGTTTGTGTGTATGTATGTAGTATGTTCATGCTTGCAGGGGTGTGCATATCCATTAAGCTGCATTAATAACTGTATTTATTTAATAAGTGCAGAGTCACCTACACAAACTAGCAAACATACATTCATTGATATGCGTACTTGCATAAATTTTGTATGCATTATTTGCTATCCACCCACACCCACTACCACACTTAAGTTACCTTGCATGCGTATGTGGGTAGCTACGAAGTAATGCTTTTAAGCTGAAAACTATTACAGAAAAATAAGAAAGGCAAAAAAAGATCACAGGAAGTGCGGTCCACTGCTACACATCGTAAAAATTTGCTTAGGTAAATATCTGATTGTCAATAGGCAAATACACACAAGTACATTCTCACATACCGAAATATATAGATACATACGTTCATTAAGGTAATGAATATGTGTAGACAAATTTGTAATTGCTATGAATATGGGTATCTGTTTACACTTTTCTACTCCGCTTGACTTTATTTCTACATTCGGGTAGGTTTAGGGAAATTAATTTTGCTTTAATTATTTTTGAACGCCTATGTACATACACTTATGGGCAATAAAATTAGTGTGACACATTTTGGTAATTTTTACGCTTATTTATGCTTGGTGTTCATTAATGTTTTTTGTAAAAGTTGAATGCATTATACAATAGAACTATATGAATAGTTTTTCATAACTTTGTGCAAAAATTGTGAAAAATATGAAAAATCCAAGCCTTTTAATAAGAATTTTTAGAATAATTTTGAGTTTGCAGTTGTATAACCCATTAAATTTTATTATGATGAAGTGGGAGCTGCAGGTGGCTTTGTAGCCGAGGTAAATTTTTGACAATATTTCTTTTGCTGAGGGTGCTAGCCACCTTCTTCTAATATAAAAGAAGTTATTGAACGTACTTCTTCCGGACGAAAATACGTGACGTTGTAAGCAAAAAAATTGTCAAAAATCAGGGGTACTTTGTAGCCACTTGCAACTTGCACTTAATTATGCAAAAATGTAATTAAAAAAAATAAAAACTGAAATATTTATAATAAACAACATACGCTGAATTTTTCTAAAAGTTCTGACTAATGAATTTTAAGTTTTTATAAAAAGGGGTTGCATTTTCTAGACTTTTGTACATATTTTGAAACTTGAGGATGCGCTCAACGCACTTATAGAAATACATCCCTGCCCTATCATAATATAGAAGGAAGCTACATAGTCTAGCAGTACTAGGACTGAAAACTATTTCTGCCAAAAGGATTGGAAATTTCAGAGGATATATGTATGGAAGTCGTGACAAAATTTATTAAAATTTCTGTAGTGCAATTGCTTGATAAAATATCGAAATATCTATTTTAGATTAGGCTCTCGTGGAGACAGGTAATCTATACATTCAATCTGACACACTCCAAGTGTATTTCTGCCATGAAAAAGTTTCTCATAAAAGCCATTTGCTGTTCGGAGTAGGCTTTAGGGGCTATATACCTTGTGAGCCCGAAAAAATGGTCGACTGCCATAATTTTTTTAAATATGTTTTAGAACTTCTATTCAAATGAGGCATAGGTATATCATACTGAAGGGTAACTCTCGAAGAATACAATTTGGTGTTTTTATTTTTAAAAATGTTATTATTTATTGTTGATATCGCCCCTTCCCCGAAACGCCGTTTTTGAGAAGAGGCTTGCGGTGATCAAGGGGCAGCGCATGAGCAGCTCAACTGAATTAAAAAAAATTAAATGATTATTGTAGAAAAATGTTTTCTTAGTGAATCTGAACGGTTTATTTACCCAAAAAAATTTTTTTTCTCGATATGAAAACTGCTTCGGTCAAAAAAAAAAACGATTTTTGAGGGGTCGAAAATTAAAAAAAAAAAAAAAAAACAATTAATTCCAGCGAACTATGCAAATATTTAAAAAAAGTGAACTGTTCAGATTCACGAGGATGTACCTTCGAATAATTAAATATGTTTGTGTGTGCGTGTGCGTGCACTTCTTGTTCCAAGAAAGGTCGCGCACTTCCACGGTCTGTAACTTTCGTTCTATTGCTCCGATCTTTATGATTTTTTGAATTTATATTTTTATTTAATGATGTACTTTTAGAATATGCCATAAAAAACTTTTCGATTTTTTAGTCCAACACAAGGTATATAACCCCTTAAAACTGTAGGCCCCTCCATTTGTAAAACAACATTAAGACATTATTTTTAATTCCAATGGGCTATTATACCACGTTTTTCAAATGGAGATCCGTAGTGCAGATATTTGCAGCAGAATCTGCCGAAAGTTGAAAAGAGGTACTACTTTGACCTGTATTTTGTCCGGCAGCCAGACAACCTAATGTGCCGTGCAGTTTCTCCCAATATCATACATTAGCTGAGGCAAGTTTCGCTGCCCTCAATACTCTGAAAGTGAGGAATACCGATTTGCTAGGCCGGGTACCAGCACATGAAGGTTGTGACGGCAACGAACAGACGAACTGTCCAATGAAATTATGCGTTGCATCAAAATTCCATACACCAGGACACTTCTGCGGTTCCACATAAAGGGAACTGTTAACTACTAGGAAAGCACGAAATTCATACAACACTAGATGGAAAGTTCAGAACAGAGGCAGGCACACACAATTTTTAATTTCTTCTCGTCGGCTGTTAAATCTGGACAGAGAGGTCTTGTGAATTCTGGAATTGGATACTATACGGGAAATTGTAGCCTTCGTTATGTCAGGAAACTAGGATTAGCACAATCAATCATCGAGCTGGACGTTGAGATACATTCTGTGCCAACGCGCAGCCTCAAAAGACCTCCAACACCTAGGCGGTGTAACTCTGAACCCATTAGCAATATGGGACGAAAAGCCCGAGGAAGTGCTTAAATTTATTAGAAGACTTCAATCGTAGGCATTCGGTCAACCACATTAGATCATATCAGAGGTGGCAGTGCACTATGGCTCAATAAATCCGATTAATAATTCAATAGAGTTGATGTGAAATTTTCGACGCAATTTGTTGCTCGTTTGTTGCATTTAAGTGTTATTGTGCGCACCAAACAAAGTCATCATAGCCATATGCTTAGCCTTACTGTTTACTCAAGCGAGAGGTTTGCATTCGAAAGAGCGGGTGTTAAGCAACTCACGATCGCTGGCGTTTGGCGCAGGCGTAGTTCTTCTATAAGCGCGTCAGTCTCATTATTTAATGACCGCACCTCGTATAATGTCACTGCAAACTGCACTAGCTTGCGTACTAAATACATTCTTGTTATTTTTTACTTTATATTATTCAAAAGCTGTATTACTCGTCAAGTTTTAACTTTTGCGTTGCAGTGTTCATCAGTAATTACTGCTAAGTACAAAATGTGAGTAGTAGTTATAGAAAACAAAACAAAAAACCACGTACATAATTTATAACCAGCATAAACATATCGTTTCTGTTGCTATCACATTCGTTCACATTCAACGACAAGCAATAATTTACTTGTAAAAAGTACACATTTTTTGTTACAGTTGTTTTCACATGCAAACCAAGTGCAGGTTTAAAGCAAAATTTAAATCCAATATGTACACATACTTACGCATGTAAATACAGTTGTCTGGTTTTTAACGCATTTTCCCATCGTTCGTGTGCGGCGGTCGCGCATGCGCGCACATGCGCCTGAAAGCGAAAACGTTTTTCCACTAGCCCAGTTTGAGCGGTTGATTTGTTGGTGCCGAAAGCGAAAACTTGGCACAGTTCTTTTTGGTGGTTGGCGGTTGTTGATGTTTTGAAATGTGCGCTGTGTACAGTGGGCCAATCTGTGATTGAGGAATATTGGCATAACGGAGGTTCTTTTTGCGGGAATTTTGAAAAAACCAAAAAAAGTATATATGTATATACAGAAAATAATAACATTAATAGCTTTTATAACATATAATAACATAACTTTCATATATTAAAATATATGTAATGAACTTCAAAACACTTAGTAATATTTATTACACCAAAAAAAAATCTATTTTATATGATAGAGATCCGTGTATTTTTGTCTGAAACAAGTAAATAAACCTCTTTTAAACCTTCTTAAATTACACTGCCCAACAAATTCAAACTGTTTCCAGAACAAAAATGTTCCGCAAATGGAACATTCACTTTCATTCATTTAGTAACACTTTGAAGTAGTGCTTTGTAGAGGAAAAATCTAGGCCAATATGATTTGAAACCATATTAAGTTCTCTTAGAGTTCCAGAAATGGGAGCATTAGAAGCATACTTAGTTCTAACCATCCCTAACCAGAAAATATGATTTTGTAAGCTTCGCTGAGGAATATGGAATTTAATTTTCTCTAGTAACGATGGAGAGTCAATCGCCTCACTTATCAAATCGAAAACGAAAGTGAAAGAGATTAATGACAAGCACCGACTTTTGTAGAATGGATCAGTGAAATGTAAAATTAATCTCTCTATCGCAAGATTTCTAATTTTTGCAAATGGAGATGTCCATCACTCAAACTCATATTACATTTTTTTAATTAGTGGAATAAAATCCAGATCATTAACGCCTGGCCAGTTAGTCGGCCATAAGTTAGGTGTCATGTGGTCACGGTAATTCTCAGCTACCCAATCTTGCATCGCCTTCGCTTTGTATGAAGGAGCAGAGCCTTGCTGAAAGATGTATGGGGTTGTTAGCGCGTACACTATCAATTCAGGGTTAGCGTTAATAGAACCTCGATATATGCAGCAGAATGTACTCGAAATCCTTGAGTAAAGAGGTGTGGTGGCATGACTAGTCCTTTGTTGCTCGGAAAACCTAAAACCTTAACAGTGCTTGGAAAACAGGAATCATTGTAGGATTGGAACTTAATCATCTGCCATGTCCGCGGTTGGTCTTTTGGTCTGGGTTAAAAAATTTTTCGTGAGAAAAAACCATAAAATCTTCAAGGAGCTTACTTTTGTAAGATAACTCGCCGTTCTTGTGTATGCTGCAACATAAACTGTTTTCTGAGCATACCGTAGGAGGGCATAACGCAAGGGCCCTCATTGATTTAAAAAGGTCCTTGTCAATGAGCGCTTGAACTTGGTGAATAAATTATGCAGACCGATTCGTGAAAATTTCAGGATGGTCTTACTAGACATCTAACAGTTCTCGTCCCACTTCATTGTAATATACTAATGTTAAAAAGCTTTTTTCCATTGCTTAAGACAATGCGACACGGTGCGGTGCGTAGTTTTATTTAGTGCCCATATAGATATGTATTGCACGTATGCCTGTTCGTGGCTTGCTGAACGGTTTTTATGTTGGCAACTGCATCTATATTTAGTACACGTTTTTAATGTTTAGCTTAGTTGACTTCTTTATTTATTTCACTAAATTTAGTTGGTTGCTAATTAAGAAATGGGCACAGTTTTTAATTAGTAACAATTCAATCGAAAATGTATTGATATAAAGGGTGGGCCAAGTAGATGAGGACATCAATACATGGGAGATTTTTCGCTCAATATGCCGTCTGCTGCACGAGGAGAATGTCTGGCACCTGAGCTGGCGTCTCGGGGTACTCGTGAATGAATAAAACTTTATTTAAAACTGAACAGAGTTCATTTTGTGAAAAAAAACGGCCAGTTTGGTGGTATCTAATTATTTTAAATAAAAATAAAATATTTGGTACATTGAGGTAGTTTTCCAAGTTGAATCGAAAATAATTTTTTACACGCAACAAAACAGATTGAATTATTCGTTTAAAATATATAAATCTGGCAGCATTGTTTGGTGCTTAAATCAAGTAAGTTTTATATTCACATTAATATTTCTGTTAAGGGGGGACCCTCATTTATCGGGTCAAAAAAATCGATTTTTTGGAAATAATTTTAATCTATTCTACAACTATTTAAGAATATACTTTCAAAATTTCAAGTCGATATCTGTATTTTTGAAGGAGTGACAAAATTTTTAACAGGACGCGACGGGTGGCCTGATCGCCTGTATCCAAAACTTTAAACGCGTTTTTCTCGAAACATCATTTTTCGATTTTGTGTACACAATTGAGAACGCTGTATTGAACCAATCAGGCTTTACAATAGCTCATTTTAAGGATAATTAAATTGTTTTCAATGTGACATTAAGTGTTTTTTAAAAAAAAAAGATTTTCATATTTTTTTGTAATTTTAAAGTCAATTTTTATGCATGAAAAATCACTTTTAACATAAAACTGGGTAAAAAAATATCAATTTCGACATTTTTTTTTTAAATCAAAATGTCACATCGAAGGTATTATCCTAAAGTTTTAAAAAAAATTTGGTTTTTTTATTTCAGAAAAAAATTCAGAGCGCTAGAATGTACACAGATAGAATGAGGTGCCATGGACGAGGTGTATATTTCCATACTTAAAATGTTTTTTTTCTTCTCCGAAAATTTTTGTAGACAGTCAAGACATTTATTAAAGTACTTTATGAATTACAAAACGTTTGAAGTTATTTTACCTGAGAAAAAAATTCCCAAAAATGATGCATTTTTCGACCGTCTAAATGAGGGTCCCCCCTTAAGGGAGTGTGTTTGAGTGGGCATGGCGTGGTTAGTATCGTGCAGTGTACCTTCACATGCCGGACATATATTGAGTACTAGCAAACCCGGCCCCCTTCGCTGGGCACTCTAAAATAGAATATATATGGTTTAGAACAGAAACTATGTGTTTTTCATATTATTTATTTCTTTATTCTTTATTCAAGCGCTTTGGCATAAACAATATTTTTTGTTTTTCTATTTGTTTTTGAGTAAATATAAAATATAAATTGAAAATCAGGAAAAAAGAAGATTGTTTTTAAATTTCAAATCAACGCATATGAATAAACAATCGTCTTTTTTCCTGATCATCCATGAATTTTTCGTTTCAATTTATATGTTTTATTAAGCATTGGAGCTTTTTTAACCATTATCCATTTATATTTTTCAAAAAAAAAAAACACGAAAAAAATTTTTTTTCCCACGAACACATAATTTCATTCGGATTTCACATTAAATTCTCAAATTTCGTAAGAAATTATTCACTGTTCCAAAATCCACTCCAAAAAAATTCACATATATTGAGTATGTCGGGTCTATTCAGGATAAGTAGGAGTTTAACCTATAGCAACATTCAGAACGTAATTGCGCCATAGTTACGTCAAAGTTAGAGCTTCAGCTGCCTCGCGAGACCCACTTAAAAAAGAAAGCGATCTGTGCGTCACTTATGCTGGCTCGGAGATGCAGTAAGCCCGTAGTGGTTGGTTCTAATCGGCATTGAAGAGACCCCATAATACTTTCCAAGCCTTTATATGTTTGTGAGAAGGTTTTTGGTGCAAAATAAGGTGCTTAATGAGCACAAGAAATTAATTATTATTAATCTCTTTTTTTTTGGTTTTGTTTTTCCCACTGCAAAAGTAACGGCCAGAAAATTAGAAATATTTGGAAAGTGGTAGCTTGACGAGTAAAATATTGGACTTGTGTTCGCAACGTCAACTATGAAATTTTCCGGAACTTATTGGCCTAACTTCATAATGCAGTTTAGTTAATGTAGGACTTATTTTTTTTTCGTTCTAATAAACTTCAAATTATTATATTTTTAGTTTATTGTTTATTTTCAGTTTATTGCGCTTATATATTTAAGTAAAAAAAAAATATATATATATACTAAATTTCCTTTGAAATGTACAAAAGCCATCGAACAAAACGGCGCATATTAGCAAATAATCAGAACTTTTTACTTGACCCAATACCATATTACACAGTACATATAACAGTACATACAGTGTTCGATTTCATGTTCATGAACTAAGATTAGAATGCTAAAAATTAGATTTATTGTACACACTTTAGTACGAGCATCTCAATACAATTGAAAATTATTGTTTTCCGCTTAATTTTGTATCCGAGTCATAGCCAGTCTAGTAGCTGATACGTCGAGAAATCCGCCCTTATTTCGATGCGATGATCTCATCCCATCAACTCAGTTTACTCAGACTAGTTTAAAAGTTGTATTAATTGAATCCTTTATTATTAAAATCCGATAAGGCGACGACTGATTGCTCAATGCGATCACGACGATTATACGAATTTCGAGTACTGCTGTATGTTTGTTGCTCATTTTGTTGTTGTTTTGGCAGCAATAATAAAGTTAATTAAACCACGAAAGGCCTGCAGGCAAAAATAGAGCCGTCATCAATCGGCGGCAGTACTCAGTCAGTCAGTTAGTCAGTCGGGCGCGCATGCTGACATTCAGTCGTGCCACTGGATGATAGCTGGCAATGATGAATTATTATTTTTGCATTTGATGCAGTTATTTATGCTTGTGAATGCTAATGTGTTGCTATTTACGTATGTATGTGTATAAGATATGATATAAATACGCCGGTTTGTGTATTAGTTTCGATTAAGTGCTCTGTTTTCTGCATAGCAGCAGCCCAACTGGTGGCATGGCAGACACTGCGGTTGAAAACGATTCTATTGTTATTGTTAGTGCTGCTGTTGACGTTGATTTTGACTCTGACCGGCCGCATATCCAAATCAACTCTGCACTTTTGCTTTGCGCCTCGCCACAATCTGTGACCGGGTTGCGTGCATACCACTTTGGCATCCGACTGCGTTTTGTTGCACAGAACTAACGATTTAAATGGCTGATTGATATTGAATTTATTTACTTGAGCGAATGCGACGTTTAAATTGATTTGATCTTTTGGTGCTTGTTGACTCCCATCAGTTGCTGACAGTTGGACGAGCATGAAACACAGGTAGAGGCCCAGCGAGAAAATTTTGCGAATTGTGCCTTTCAAGAATTGTCTCGAAAGAAAATACAGAAATTACCTGGTTCTCATAGAATCAATAGTTTTCAAGGTTTCTGCACCTATTGAAATTGATGAATCATGAAAATTAAGGTAAATCTGTTTCTAAGAGCAGCTACTCTACGATAGTAAAGGTAAACCACCGATTCCATGACAAGCGATTCAAGTATATTTGACATTGTCTTCAGTATTTCTGAAAATTTATTCATTTGATGCTTGAGTATAATAAGAAATGAACTGATAAAATTTCGAATAAGATTTAACAATTTTGAGATTTAATCAATGTTCAAAATTTTGGAAGTTGTTACAGTGAAATTTGTGTTTGTAACATAACAATTTTTTTCGTATTTAATATATATGTTTGAAAATATAATATAATTTAGTGTTAAACATTTTTTTTAACATTACAAATGCTTATTTTTAGAATATTTATTTTAGGATGCAATATACTCTTAAAAAAGTCAAAACTCGAATATATTCGGTTGTTTTGAACATTCACACATGTTTTTTTTTTTTTTTAATTTTTTGGTGAAATTGGGTTTTTTTTGTTATCTAGAGAAAAATTGACCATCCTTATATTGGTCCTCATTCTCAGTAACATAAGAGAGCTTGTGATAGCCGTTTAACCCAGTAACAAAATACAGAGCGACATGCATTGGGGCGTTAGGCAAAAAAAGAAAAACACTTTTTGCTTGATATAAACTTGTCACCTGGATGCTCTAAACGCTGTAATGCATCCCTTTGCAAGAGATCGTCCACTGATCCATACAACATAGTGCCTGCTGTGAAGCACAAAAAATTAGGCTAATGGAAGTAACAAATGCTAGGGTATATTAGGACTTTATCTCACTCTCTCTCTCTCTCTCTTTTATACGCTACATTGGGCAGAGCACTGATCATATTTATATGGCCTACAACGGAATTCTACATATCTTTTGATACTCTTCTTCCGTCGCTATCTGACTAGTATGGGATATTTGACATATCTGTCTGAGATAACCACTTATATATCAACGGGTGCATGGTAGATTCTGGGCTTGTGATAGCGTTCATCGCTGACTCCCTTTCTGGTGGCAAGAATATACTGTTATTCGCCTGAGTTTCCAAGATTTTTTCTTTGCATTTGCCTATTGCCGAAGGTCACTGGAATGCAGCTCCTTCACGGGTAGCGTGTCGCCGTAGTTTCATTTAGTCGAGCTGTTGTCTGTGCACTGATATCTTTAATAATCAAATGAGGCTTGTGCCACCTTGTATATATCAGCTAAACCCATATCTATTGTTACCCACACCAGTAAGCATTTCTGAAGAAGCTGCAAGGATGACTGTAGACAGTTGTGCACCAGCTGATGTCCAGATTTATTGACAAGATTTGGCATCTTCCAATGCAATTTTCTGCAAGATTTGTTCAACATCAACTTCTTTATCAACTGCTCCTATTGGTTTTAGCGCAGTCATTTTGGTACAATGGCATCCAAATGGCACTTGGTGGATTTTATACTTGGTTTCTTGTAACTCTTCGCTGCCATCCTAATCTAACCTGTGCAGTAGTAGTTCCTAAGAACACATTTTTGAAACAATTTTTTGAAGGATTTTAAGATACAACCAGGTATCCATTAAAAAGATGCGATAGCCTATTTCCTTGGTATTCGACAACTGTAAAAGGTGATAAGGATACCAAATATCTGAAGCTACTAAAGATACTGAAGCGTCTTCATTGAGGGCTATTTATTGTTGTTCAAAATAATGTATCCAGATAGAGCTCTGAAACCTATAATTTTCATAGCAACACTAGGCATGAGTTCCATGATCGATGTGTGGCTCATCGTTGTCCCATCGAGCTAACATTGTAGACACTTCAATATTAGGGCGCGACTATAAACGATTATGTCTACAGTTCGCACTAAAGTGAAAACGGTGATGTCACGAATTATTTGGCTTTGTTTTTTGGAATTTTGGTTTTAATATTATTTTCAGGCTATTAAATTTATTTTAATATTTTCTATTTTCGCAAATATTTTTCGATCCTATGCAGCTACTAAATTTGAATGCTATATAATTTCCAATTTGTTCAGTTTGCTTGAACTTTGCCATCTATTCCCCTTTTTTTCTATCTGTCACACTTGTTTCTAGTTTACCGTTCCTTATGTAGGTATCACCTCTGTCATTTTGATTTCGTTTACATGCAGTAGAATTGTTGTTGTTTGTTTTGTTTTAGTCATCGCCATCACCATCATCGTTACCGCCGTCAGTCATGTGCCGTCAACCACTATTTGATCGCCAGCCCCCTGGCTGCGTCACTGCATCAATTTAATAAGCAACATTTATCATTTTTGCGCTTGACATTCAAATTGTATGTCGTGCACTGGCTAGGCGATTTGGTGATTTATTTCTTGTTGTTGTTGGATTTCAGCGTAGGTGTTGCATTGTTAGCAATTATTTGTAGTTATTGTCGTTTTTTTATATACTATTTTCGCTATTGTCTTGTTCTAAAATAACTAGGCTAACACGAATTTCGTATTGAATTTGCACCGCTCTATAATCTAGCAGATATATACATAGGTACATTCATACTCATACACTTGTGCATAGATTTCAGTTGCAGTTTTGTTTCTCTGCTATCCTAGCAGGGAAATTCGCTGGAAACGAATTTGTGTGCTTTTAGTAAATTGTGCTAGTTAGCCTGCCCTCACTTTTCCACATAAGCGGTTTGGGAATTTTATATTGCGAATTACTAGAAAGTATGAATTCTTCATCTCTTTTTCGATAGTTTAGAACTAGTGCCAAATTCCACAGATGGGTAACAAGTTCGAACCAGTGTTGAATTGCAGAAATTATATCTATGTGAAAAGAAAAGTTATTCAGCTCGCGCTAATGCCGCAATACATACCGGCTAAGGTAGAGTATTGAGATGCGCAGGAGGAGCGCCTAGATTCGATTGTTGCGTCAAGAAACCTTTTTTGAAATATTTAATACGGTTGAAAGTTATGCTAAATTTAAAGCCGTATATAAAAAATCGTGGTTTTGTGTTACTTTAAAGTCGAAATATTTTGAAAACGTGCCGGACTTCCAAGACTTTCAGAAAATTGTAGTATAGTTCTTGGTTTTGAAGGTCACTCAATTTTCGATCGTCTGCATAAGATGGTAAAAAGTCGTAGCTTATGATGGAGAGTATTTAGCTTAGCATCACCATTTATTAAACCGCACAGACTGTTGGTAACGAGGATGTGGCAACAAAATGGTGCGGAAGCGCTAGTTGGATTCTAGAAGAATCACCACTTTAACCAACCAACCCATTCAATCACCATTTAAACATTTGCAATTAATAAGAGCTAATTTTACTAAAAAATGTTGTGGAACTATCCAACTAATTTTATTAAAAATCAAATCAAAACATGAACTTACATTTATAATTCAAGAACAACAGAAATGGGTTCCAAGTCGAGTGAAATCGGCTACTTATTCGGCATTCGAAGAGGGTAAGACTCCGTCAGAAAATATGAGATTTGCAAGTGGTCTTTCGATTTCTTTGAAACTTTGGGAAATATTAGTTCTAGGTAAGATACATTCGAGCCTAAAAGGATTTTGAAAAATTTTCAAATTTGAGTCATCTACGCCTTTTTGAAAATCGGGACCGTGTTTTTTTCAAAAATCAATATTTCTTGAACCGTTGGATGGATTTCAATGCAATTTACAGACAATATAGAAACAAATAAGTAGTTTAAATTAGTATTATGTTAAAAAAAAAGTTTCGAAATTTTGACCAAAAAAAAGTCAAAAAAATTTTTTGAATCAATTTTTAGTTGATTTGGCCAGTTTTTTAGATTTTCTGTTATACACGTAACGATTCCTTATGATTTAACCTTTATTTTGAAAAAAAAAATTTGATGGTGTCTATAATAGTTCTCGAGACATTGCGATTTTAGTGGAAGCGCGCACGCACGGTTCGCGCTGCGTTATGTGTTCCTGTATGAAGTGACTGGAGCAGACTGCTGCAGGTCTGTGCGCGTTTTTCTACTCTCGCACTGTGTAACCGCGAACTTCACGGTGCGCGCTTCCACTAAAATCGCAATATCTCGAGAACTATTATAGACACCATAAAATTTTTTTTTTCAAAATAAAGGTTAAATCATAAGGAATCGTTACGTGTATAACAGAAAATCTAAAAAACTGGCCAAATCAACTAAAAATTGATTCAAAAAATTTTTTTGACTTTTTTTTGGTCAAAATTTCGAAATTTTTTTTTTAACATAATACTAATTTAAACTACTTATTTGTTTCTATATTGTCTGTAAATTGCATTGAAATCCATCCAACGGTTCAAGAAATATTGATTTTTGAAAAAAACACGGTCCCGATTTTCAACATGGCGTAGATGACTCAATTTTGAAAATTTTTCAAAATCCTTTTAGGCTCGAATGTATCTTACCTAGAACTAACATTTCCCAAAGTTTCAAAGAAATCGAAAGACCACTTGCAAATCTCATATTTTCTGACGGAGTCTTACCCAAGACATAGAGTCGTAATCCTTGATGATCTATTACTTGCCTTACTTTTGAAAGGAAATGTCACTACTCACACCGGTAAGGGAAGTAGTTCGCAAGTGGTGAAATCGTACTAGTTATTAACCAGACATTTCTTTCACTAGTTCAAATTTGTCCTGCGCGGTTGTTGGTGCTGCTGTTGCCGGTGGTTGGCCAGCGACAATGCAAATTCATGTATGTGTAAGTGCGCGGGTGTGTACGCTTCAGTGTACTAAGCTTTAGCGTTTAACTGGTGCGAAAATGTTATTTACTGCAGTGCAATTCGTGTCGCTGCATTTTGATTACTTACCTTGTCCTATGATCAATTTTGCTATTTTGTCTCTTTATGCATTTTAATACCCAATAAAAATAGTACGAATAGGTATTCTGTATACTCATAGATACATATATACATACATTAAAGTGGAATTAGTTATATCCCACAACTATTTTTTACACCTGCGCAAATATGGGATTTTGCACACTGCCAGTGTGTGTGTGTGTGTGTGTGTGTAGGCATACATGCATGCAAATAGATTTAACCTACTGCAATGTAGCTATTTTTTCGTTCGTTGCAAGTGCTGCCAAATGTGCAAGTAAATATTTGTAATCGCTTCGCATTTAATTTCCCCTGTTGTGCTTGATGTGTTTTGCTTTTTTTTTGTTTGGGAAAACTTTTTGGGTATAATACTCGCATCAAAGTTGTGTAGGTACATTTGTGCATACATATTTGCATATTTGCAGTGTAAATTTGAAGCTGCTGTATATTTAAAGTCTGATGCTTTATGTGAGCAAATGGTGGTTTATTTTTTGAAATATTTCTCAACACTTTCCACAAATTTTTCTCCAATTTTTGTAGTAGCAAATGAATCTTTGCATTTGAGGCGATCCTGGAATTGTGAATAATAAGGCAATTCCTTCCTTAGAAGTTTTAAATATCTTATAAGCCTCCTCTGAACAGACTAAGAATTCTCACAGGTAATCTCACTGGTCCTGCAGATTGCTAAGTTATCTGCACAGGCTCAGGATATAGTCCAATGACTTGCCGATTACGCAACTCTTTTCCAATGACATCAACACACTGGCTTCTCAAGTGCGATGCATTATGTAGAGTTGATGGCGCAATAGAGCTTAAAAATCAAAGGGCTCACCTATATTTCTTATCTTATCTTACTTTATATAGGATATACCGACACAGCCAACAATAGTTATTAACCAACATATTATTTTCGAGTATAATATTCTTCTCTCCGTAGAACTTTTTGGTCTTAGAAATATCAGAGTTGAAGGGAGGTTTCCGAATTTTTTTTCATAAACGGCATATCTTTAGTTATACATACATATAAATGAGGTATTTGTTGGCCAAAGGTTTTAAAAAATTTTTAAATTTCTGGTAGGTACGGAATCTTTGTAATTGTAATCAAATAATTCTGTGCAATTTAAATGCACTTAGTTCCTAGTGAATTGTGAAGAGAGTTTGTAGAAATAAAAACAAAAATATCTAAAAAACAATAATTATAAAACCTAGTATAATAAATATATGTAAAATACAATAATAAAAATGAGAAAACACTAAAAAAAAATTGAAATTAAAAAAAAAAAAAACTAAATTAAATAAAAAATAAAATTAATACAAAAAACCTAAAATTAAAAAAAAATTTATCAAAAATTAATCACAAATTTTTGTTTTGAAATTAGTTAAGGCGTCTTCGAATTTCTTATAATTTTCGCTAACAACAACGCAAAAGGAAAATATTTCCGAAAATAAAATAAAACATAGAACAACACAAACGATAAATAAATAGATTGAAAATAATTAGACTTTTTTTTTTAAATATTACGAAAAATAACACAAAATCAAGAAAAGAAAAATAACAAATGAAAAAAGAATAACGAACAAAATTCAAAACCAAAAAAAATAAAAATAAATTAAGTTTTCAAATTTGTTAAGGCGTTGTTGAAGTCCTTATACGCCTGCGCGTTTAGCACACCAAAGAAAAAAACTCAAACCATTATCATTTTTTTATCGATTTGATTAACCGCTTTATAAAGCGTTTATAAAGCTTTGATCTTAAAATTTCTTATAAATTTCAGCATGTAACGAAAAACAGCAAGAAAAAAAAATCTATGTAAATAGGAAAAAGTAAATAAATAAAATAAACAAATAAAATTTCGAAAAAAAGTAAAAAAGATATAAAAAATAAAATGAAGTAAAGGTTAGGTTAAGTTAGCCTGGTTGGCAATAAGCCACGCATATACCTTTTGATCCCTAGCAATACCAGATGGAGACTGACCTCTATGAATACCTAAAGTAGACATCAGATGTCAGCACTTTTGACGAATCTAAGCAGAGCTGGGAGTAAAAAAGATATAAAATATAATAATTAAAAGAAAAAAGATGAAAAAAATAAACCAAAAAAAGAAATAAAAAAAAATAACGTTAACATATCTCGTTTTCGCAATCCATTAAAAGTAGTCATTTTCAGCTGTATTTTCGAATAAAAATTACCCAATTACAGTACCAGACCACACCTATAATATTCATAGAACGGTTCAGCTCGAACATGCTCTGGTGGCTTTATGCGTTTGATTTTCCTTGCTCGGTTAGCTCGCAAAAAATAACCACAATATTGCGAATTTGCCCATTTTTACACATGCGCCGTTTTCGCAGTGGATTTTTATTATTTTTTATTTGGTTATTAAGTGAAATCGAACTCGTTTCAGTAAATTGTAGATTTTCTTCTTAATATCTGTTTTAAAAGAAACTAGAACTTGAACGACCCTGTAGTAGGAATAGTTTCATAGCTGGGTGTGTGTTAAATGATGGCCCATTTATGGCTTTCAGCCGACTAATGGCCAAATGTAGCAGATTTACAGGCCAACAAATCAAATTGAAAATCATAACTTAACGACAAATCTAATTCGTTTAGGAATGACAATTGCAATTTTCCCCTCGCGGGATATAAATAATGGTGGCAGTTAAATAGACTTGCATACTGACGAGCAGATAAATATACAGACAAGTAGTCATTTATACATCGCTGTATGCATGTATGTGTGTGTATGAATGTATTTATGTATATATATGAATACATGTAAATAAATACATCAAACAACAATGCAAACAATGCGAATGCTTTTAGTCAGCAAATCAATAAGCCGCCACGACACACGAGACATGCATGCAAATGTAAGCATGCAGCAAAGCAGCGCATTGTTATGCACATATATATGTATGCGCATAAGTACGTGGAATTGTAAGAGCCCCCATATTGAACCTCAGTTATTAGATGCGGCAACTCAGAGCAACAAAGTGGCGACACGTCTTGGTGGTAGGCACGTTTGAGGTCGGGTTCTCCACTTGGAGGTGGGTTAAGTGGAAAGGCCTCCACCACGTACACATATGTATGAAAGTACAAAGTGCAAAAATGCATTTGTGTACTCACACTCTTGTACGTGTGGCTACATGATCCGCTGAAATGCGGGCAGACGTACTGGCTAGCGAGCGTTGGATTTGCTAAATGTTTCATTGCACACGAGAATTGTTTTTTCCGCTGCTATTGGTTTTACATCTTCATATAACTGATTGGATTTTCGTGTCGATACTAGGCGTGTTACGCCTCAAGCAATTTACTAATTTCCTGCTTAGTATTTCACTGCCCGCTGGCAGAGTGATGCACTTCTACATAAGTGTGGTTACCCAAACGATTCGTGGTCCGTTGTTGGGTGTACGCTGCGTATGAGTCACTTTTTTTTTTCGTTAGGCGAACGAAGTGGTTGAATAGCTGTTTTTTAGGGAATTTTTGTTTGACTTGCCAAGTGTTTCATGTTTTTCTTTTGAAGTTTACTGTGACAGTCGTAATTCTGACAGAGCTGCTTAAAGCAAAGCGAAACAAAACGAATAAACGGAATTAAATTGATCGGTAGCAGCAATTGTTTATACAAAAGTGTGTTAATGCCATGCCTTAACCTTGAATTCCTAGAGTATGTTGAACGCATTAACTGGCCAAAAGAATGTTGCAATTTTTTAATAATTTGAATATCATGACATTTGTTTTCTTTAATGACCGCCGTTGAGCGTGCATTGTTGTTTGTTGTAGATATGAAGGTATTATGTGCACATATTCTTATATACAGACACATATTTTTATACTTATATATATGCACTCATATTTTTTATTACTAGGTGTGAGCGCGACGTTAAATAAATTGTCTAATATTTTTCAATTTTAATCTATTATGAAAACATTTTCTGAAAATATTGATTAATGACCGAAAATAAAATCTAAAAAATATGCCATGTGCAAGAATTAAAAAAAAACAACAGATATGTGACCACAAATTGCTCATGTTATTACTTTCTTCATATTTTTTGCAGTTCAATTTCGTTGGCAGAATTTTGGGCCCACGTGGCATGACAGCTAAGCAATTAGAACAAGAGACTGGTTGTAAAATAATGGTTCGAGGCAAAGGCTCGATGAGAGATAAAAAGAAGGTAAGTGTAAATTAAATTTTTAAGTTATTTAAAAGAAAATTATGAATAAACCTTTCGAAAAAAGATTTACGTAAACATTTGTAGTGATTGAGGAAATACTAAACATAAAATGAACTAAATGTTATCATGAACCACCATGGGATGTTAATATACAGCAAGAGTTTAATGCTGTTCGCGTGCGCTGATGTTATTGGTATCAGTGGCCTAGGCGCCAGGCTCGTCTCTTCAACACTGGCTTCGTTTACCCTTTTTTAGGTGTTTGGCCGAGCTCTTGCTCCTATTTGTGGTGCACTTCTTGATGTTGTTCCACAAATGGAGGGACCTACAGTTTCAAGCCGACTCCGTAACAGCAGATATTTTTTATGAGAAGCTTTTTCATGACAGAAACATACTCGGAGGTTAGCCATTGCCTGCCGAGGGGCGACCGCTATTAGAAAAAACTTTTTCTTTTTGGTCTTTCGTCGAGATTCGAACCTATGTTCTCTCTGAATTCCAAATGGTAGTCACGCAAGAGCCCATTCGGCTACGCTGGCCGCCATAGAAATGCTCATGCTTAGAAAAGGAAGAAAAGTGGTTGGCTTAGCCGTGTACGAGAATAAGACGAACCACCTCCTGATAACGCACAAAGAGTCTACTCGTATTGGGACACCAGGCACTGCAGGTTGGAATATAGGGCCGCACAGAGTGCTTAAGATGCAGCGTTAATGTCACTAAAATCTCAGCTCAGAAATCCAGAATAACCCTTGCCAATGAGTGCTACTTAGTTGTCCCAGCATCTTCCATGATGCAGGGGCTGTTGAAAATGACCAAGCAGTGCTGCGTTGATATTCTTAGTAGGGTTGTCCGGGTTCAGAGCTACGAAGAATTTGGTTATCCAAACATCGATTTATAGTAGAAATGAAAGAAATATAACTTGGAGTCTAATATGAGCGTTATATAATGTGAAAGCTAATGTTGGAAAATCATTTTTTTAAAGACAATCACTTAATATTATATGTTTATCCTTGCTATTTTGAAATGCGATAAAATTTTCAATAATTAATGCTGCATATTTTCATTGTGTGAAGGGAATTTTTCAATACACCTAAAATTTTCTGGTAGATTTTCTATTATTTGGTAATTGCTTTTTCAACCACCAAAGCGTATACAATTTTGGCAAAGATTATAAAATATGAAAACATTGTAAGCAGCAAGAATGCAAATTTTTAAATAATTCTGCGAGAGCTATGCGCGATTGCTTCAAATATTTTGAATGTTTTTTCTTAATAATATTTTTTCGTTTTGAATATTGTTTATAATTTTTTTAACCTTTTTTGTTTATATATTTAAAATTTGAAGAACATTTTTTTTTATTTTTAAATATTGTTTTAGTTTTTAAATATATTTAACAATTTTTTACATATTCTTTGTTAACTTTTTTAAAATATATTTTTTTATTAACATAGTACATATATTCAATACATTTATTTTTAAATATTAGTTTTCTAACATATCTGAATATTTTTTTATATTTATTTTATGAAACATTTTTTGTAATATTTTTCTTTAATATATTAAAAACAAAATTTTTTTGACGTAACTTATTTAATAAATTTTCTTTTGTAGTGTGTATTTAATATATATTTTTCTTTTTAACTTTTTTTTGAATATATTTTGGAATATATGAAAAGCAAAAATTTGGTAAACACTTTTTTTTATATTTATTTAATATAGTAAAAAATTAAAAACTATTAAATAATAAAAAATAAAAATAAAGTTGTTGAATAATTGTTTTTAAGTATTTTGTTTAAATTGTAAATTTTTTTTTAATATTTTTTAAATAATAAATAAAAAAAAATATTTTTATTAACTTTTATGTTTGCATGCCCAGAAACTCGTTGTTATTTCGGTAATAAAACTATAATAAATGGTATTCTTTGTATAACCTCTGCCATGTTCATGGACTTCCATCATTTTTCATATTTTTGTGTCACCACTCATATGAATGTATGTGAGTATGTAGAGCACAATGGATCTTTTAGGTAAAAATAAAATATGTATGTGTGTATAATGAAGTGCTCATCTTGACGGTCAATTCTGGCATCCTACAAAATCGGCATCCGAACTAAGGTGTTCTTCGAACACCCACGTAAGCAGGTTGACGAGAGAAAACATAAAAAAATTGTGAAATCCATGAAAATATCAGAAGTAAAGAAAGAGTATCATTTTGTTTTATGAAGGAAATACCTACGAACTTATAGGTGCGTAAAGTGCTCTAAATAAAATTGTTTAGATAAAAACATTAAAAAATATTCATACATTTATGTACGCACATACAGGTATATCTGTCCGATAAAATTTATGAGTTTGCTTTTGCCATAAATTTATGTTGTTTACTACGACTAGTGGTGGCTTTTTTTTTAACAGAATCGTTTGCATATTGCACAATCCCTCTTTTATACATGTCTGCCTGCCGGTATGTACATACATATATACTATGTTTATAGGAAATTGGTTTCGAAGTACGAATTATTTGACCGTACGTGACAGACGTCACTCTAATTAAAAAAAAAATCGAAATGTTTTTTAATCGCGTCACTTATGTGGGTGGACGCAGAAGCAGCTTGATTCAGACCTTGACATGCATACAAGTGAACATAATTTTGAAAAACAAAAAGAAAAATAGTTTTTATTGAAAATTTCAAAATAGTTTTATAAATAAAGTTTATTTATGCTTTTGTTTGTGACATACGATTGGAAAATGGAATGCGATGCTTTTGAGAAGACTTCATAATAACAGGTTGCACGCATACATATGAAGTCCATTCCAAAGTAAATAGGAATTTTAGAAATTAGCATTTCTAGTGAGGCCAACTATTGGCAATTAAATGGCTCACTGACCTACTATCAATATTCCAAGAAAAAAACAAAACACTTATTGAAAGGAGATGAAGTTTTTGCTTCTGCAGCGATGCGAGTAGTACCTATGCTATTAGCTCCGAAAATGTATCTGATATTGGGTAAGCTATAAAAAGTTTTGTACCTAATAGATTTGAGCAAAGCTAAACATTTTTTGTATACTTTTAATGAACTTTCTTAGCTGAGTATTCGGCATTTCGATCGAAGATCTTCTTAGCGAGTTTACCAGTGTTTCATTAGTGTGGAGTGAATTTTTTAGGCCCCTATTGAATTCAAGTTTAATAAATTACGGCATTAGGTCACTGTAGAGGCGGCAAGAATTATCCAAGAATGAAATAAAACGAACAAAAAAATTAAAAACGGTGCTTTGTTGTAGTATAGGTAAATGTCATAAATCGTATAAAATATGTTTTTGTGGTTTTTTTTTGTTTTTTCAAACTAATTTTATAGAAAATGGCGGCTGCGCAAAGTTACTTTGATGAAGTATTTTATGTTTTTGTTTATTTTTGTGCTTTAACAAATAAAAACCTTAAACAATGTACACCTAAAAACATTTTTTAAGCTTTTTATTTGTTCAGTTTTTTTTTTTTTTTAATGTTTAATATTTAATTTTTAATGTTTATTTTTATTTTTTTTGGAATTAGTTTTTAATGTTTTTTTATTATATTAATTTTTTTTAGTTTTTAATTTATTGTTGTATTTTTTAATTTACTGTTTTGTTTTTTAATGTTTCATTTATTTTTGGTTTTTTTGTATTTTTTTTTGTATTCTTTTTTGTATTTTTTTTTTTGTATTTTTTTTTGTATTTTTTTTTAAATTTTTTTTTAAAATTTTTTTTTTATTTTGTTTAAATGTTTTTTTTTATATACTTTTTTTTTATATATAAATTTTTTAGTTTTCTTTTTATTTTTACAATTTTTATTTTTTGTTTTGAATTTGTTTTTTTTTTTAGTTTTTTAAATTTTTCTTAAAATGTAAATTTTTTTTTTTAAGTTTGGAGTTTTTTTTTAACTTGTGTTGTTTTTTGTTTTTGGGTACCACATGCATCTTCTAGTTTTAATTTACGCGGAAGAAGAAGTTTGTTTCGATTATGCGTGTGTTGATCGCCAAGTATTTAGATGGTGTTTCAGTTTTTGGAAAGCACTTAATTAGCGTTTGGTGCTTTTCTAATACCACAATCCTTTGCTGTTTTGGTGATTGGGTTTTCATGAGTCTTATTTCCTATAGCCACTTCGTTGTATATAGAAAAGAGGAAACCTAAATTTCCATACTGAAATTTCTTCAATGTGACGAATGGTTTGCCGAAAGCTCATAGTCTTGCTTTTAATAAACCTGGACAACTGCAGAGATAGTGAAAAGGAGTTTCTCCCTTGTTCACAATTATGTCATATGTTGTGTGGTAGTTCTAACCTCGCCGCATGCTCTCCTACCTTCCAGTGTCCTCTAAGATCCGCTTTTAGTCTTGAGATGTCTTGTCGACCATGACGAAGCAGTTATTTGATTCTTAATACGTTATAGTCCGGCTATGTCTATGAAAGAGCACAGGTTGGTGGGACCTTCCATCGTATAGTGAGCCTTAATCAGGCTGAAATGAATTTCTACTGGTTTCGCTTCAGTGGGGTTTAAGGAGGTTCCTAGCCCTATGCTAGTAAGCTCATCCGCCTGCTCGCTAAAACCTAGAGATATACAGCTTTTTTCAAAAAAAGTTTTTCAAAAAAGGTTAAAATATCAAACAAAAAAAAAAAACAAAAAAAAAACAAAGACAAAGGCAAAAACAAAAAGCGCAATTTTGTAATAATTTCAAGCTTTATTTCTATTATACCAAATCAATGCGCTACAAAACTGTGAACATGTTTTTTCTATCATTATAAACTTCATATTCTGGTTCTGAAATAGAAATTCACAGAAGAAGATTTTCTTTTAAGTCGAAATGCATAACGCGCAAAAAAGTGCAATATAGTCTGGCGTTTGCACTCCATAAAATGTTAAAATTGTGCAAATATATAAAATCAAAATAAAATTTATCCCTCCTTTATTTTGTTGGTCATCTTTATTCACTACCGTACCACCTTCGGCTATCTCACGTACCACTGCTGGTACGCGTTCACTCGCGGAGTTTGTGAAACGCTGCGCTCTACACATATATGCACATACATACATACATTCAAACGCATTTACTTGTTCATATGTTATAACTACGCCGCCCAGCGGCGTCGACCGGCTGACAGCCGGCATTGTCAATGACAGTGGCACATGCACAGCTGTAAACTGTTGCTCAGCTATCAAATTAAAACTGTCAACTTGGCAGCAAATGAAAAGCAACTGACAACAATCAACGACTATGCACACTTTGTGCGCCAGTAAAGTAATGAAAAAGAGAAAACAAAATGCACCAACATGCATAAGATGAATGTATGTAGTATGTAGATTAGGTCCGTTTTTTTTGTTTTTTTTTGTTTTGGTTTATACCTAACTCAGTTGTTTGCAGCTTATTTGTCTATTGGCAGCGTTTTTTCGCGACCGAAGCATGGCCCATAGTAGGCAAACATGCAGAGCAATTGGTTTTGGTCTGAAAATAGTGGGTGAAAATCATCAGCAACCAACATTTGTGCATTCATCTACAGATTCATGTATTGTTACACTGTGTATATGGATGTGTGTGTGCGTTTTTTAAAACTTAATACACTACAAATCTATTTGCTCTTTGTGCTAAGATACCCTGCAGGGAAAACGACTAGTTTGAACTGGAATAATAGCAGTTCACTTTTAAGCGCCACCAGTTCATGTTGTAGTTTTTTTTTAATTTTAATGTCATATAAAATTTGTATTGCCTGATCACACTATGAGGGAAATATCAGGTAAAATGCCATTTCATACTAATAAAAAAAAAATAAAAAATAAAAATTCTAGTCCAATATATCTCTAAAATAACCAGTTTTAACACAACACATTTTATTCCATTCCAACGTTTTGGAATATTCCATTTCATATTAAAAGTGTATACAGAATTTGTGTTTAAATGAAATTTCTTAAAATATTAAAAAATTGGTTTAAACTTACTCTATAAGTAAATCATAAAAAAACTTAAAACAAGTTCTTTTTCACACAAAAACAAAAAATAAGTGATAAAGAAAATGTAAGGTATTCACTTAAGGAACATCAATAAAATTAATACTAGTTACATTTCTCATATTGTATGTACCCGGTTGATAAGATGACCCTTTTTTGGAAAACTCGGTTTTTATTCAATTGAAGAGTTTTTCTCAATATCATTTCTAGTTTATCAGCTCAAATGAAAATATAGACTGTGAAATGAAATACATTAATTAAAAGCATATTTCATTTTATTTTGATATTGTAGAAGACCTCATTATCAAAAAAAAAACAAAAAAAAAAATAATAAAAAATAAAAAAAAAAATAATTAAAAAAAAAATACATAAATAAATAAGTAAATAACAAGTAAATAAATAAATAAAAGTAATATCGAAAAGACTTGCTGAGCCCTCATGTCGACCAAGAATTGTCGCACTTATGGCTTACCCCGGCGACATTCGCCGAAACGGAGGGTACCATTTTCGCCATGCAAGAAATTACATTAAATATGTAATGCGAGATACAAATGCCGCTGCAGATAGATGTCGAAGTTGCAATAGTCGGAGAGAGACATTACACCACGTGCTAGTTGGATGCACCACGCTGGCAAACTCTATGTACCTGAAGCGACACAATGTCCTAATAATTCATCTAAAGCTGACGCAGATGTACAACGTCAATCACAGCAAGATACCGCACTTCAGATACATCGCAGAATCTGTTCAAGAAAACTCTAACTCTCCTTTGTATTATAATCGAACAATTTTAACGAATGCAACAAGAGGCCACAATAGACCAGACATTTTCTTCATCGATAAATCTCAAACGACTGGTTACATAATTGATATTGCTGTTCCTCTGAACAAAAACATGCAAAAAACATATGCAGAAAAAATAGCAAAATATTCTGACTTAGGGATTAATGTCAAACGCCAATGGAAGTTAAGGAAGGCGTACATCCTGCCAATTGTCATCCCAACGCATGGATTAGTGCATACAAATTTAGCAGACGACGTCAAAACACTTTAGCTCGCTAAATCTCTGATCTTTGATATGCAGAAAGCAGCTCAACTTAATTCTTGCCATATGGTTCGAAACTTTTTATGGTGAACGTTTTATTCTTTATCAATTTGTCAATTATTTAATATTTCTAAGTGCAATATTAGTTATAACTTACGTGCCATGTTATATATTATTGTCTTGCAGCTAAGCTGCCGCCATTTAACGTTAATTACGAGGATTGATTGGGATTCAATAAATAATAAAAAAATAAAAAATATATAGATATAAAAAAAAATATAAGAGAAGTAAAAAAATAAATTAAAAAGGAAAGTGAAATAATTCTGAAGCAAATTGATCATTTTATATTCTGAAGCAAATTGAACATTATATATTATTTTATTATTCTAGTAGTCTGATTTCTTCTTAAATACCAGTATCTGAACTGAACCGTTTTCATACTAGTTTGGCTTTTTCCTGCAGGGTTCTTATGAGTTGCATTGGTCGCGTCAGTTAGTTGGCAATTGCAAGTGATTTACGCCAGCCTAGTAAAAGCAACAACTACACACAGCAAAAATCCCACATTGCTGATTGCACTGTTAACCAAGCGAGAAATCATTGCCGCTGTATTCATCTAGAAAATCGGAAATTTGCATCGCAATTTTTGAGGGTGGTGCTGTGAAATCGCATCAATTCCGTAAAGGAAAAATGTAATTAATGAAATTATTTACAAAACATAAATAGAATCTTTAACAATTATAGTTTTTAATGGTCATTTTTATTAGCTATCGACATATTTACAAGCACATACTTTTGCATAGAAATTATGGTCGGGGTGTTAACACTAAGACCGACGGCTGATGTATTAATGTTGCGCTACACAATCATCGCCTCTAGTCAAGCGTCATTTAAATGTGCTGACTAAACAACTTTGGCACAGAATTGCAATCCCTTTCTTGACAGCAGCAGCGTCGCTTATTTCACAGTGATCGTTCTTTTTTGGCAGCGATCATTATATGATGATTGTGGGTGTTGTGTATGTATGAAAGAGAGAGAGAGAGAGAGATAAGGAGAGGGAGAAAGGCAGAAAGATGAGTTGATTTTGGCGGTGCGCTGCCATTTCGAAAAACACTTGGCAACAATTTCGAAAATTCAAGCAGTGCTTTGCTTTATTTTTGTTGAAAATTTTTTTTTGTTTTGTTGTTTTTCTGTTTGCTCTTTTCAATTTTATTGCGCCAAATAGCCATACAGTAGCTTTTGAATACTCATTGATGACATTTAGCCACTTTGAAGTGTCAAGTGGTTGACTCACCCACTTTGGATGAACCAAATTTTGGTTAAGTAGTCGGTGGCGAAAGCGAGTGTAGGGCCTGCGAGTTTATTGTATGTAGGCGGTTTGTCCAATAAGTATTTATTTATGATTTCCAAATTTGTTTTCTATATTTTTATTACCACTCTTTTTATTGTTATTGGCTTTTGCGACCTGCTGTTGCTATTTCGAGTTTTTTTTTGAGGTGGCCATATGCATTCAGATCGTCATTTCGCTATGATACCAAGTGGATTTTCTATTTTATTTTTATATATTTATTATTTTTGCCTGTTTTTTAGTTTTTTTTTTTTTGTCAGTTACCTGCCCGAGCTACAAATATTAGCCATTTATTTTAAAACTAATAAACAACAAAAGGGAAAAATATCACATTTTGCTCAGACTTTTTTGTTTCCTCTATTAGCTGAATTTATTTTTATGTTTTTTGTTTTTTGTATGCCCACTACATCATACTCTTCTTTGCGCGCATAATTCCATAAATTTTGTATGGTTGGATTTTTCATTTCTTTATTTTAATATTTTATACTTCTAATCATCCTCATTATTATTTTAATTAAGAGTGAAATCATTTTTGTTTAAATACAAAAATAATTATTACCATATTTGTTTGTTTTAATTCTATCAAATTTACAGTCTACCTTGCACATCCCTGCATACACACATACACATATACATGCTTATGAATGCATTCGTGTACGTAACTTGAAATAATCACCTAATACCTATAAGAAGCTTACGAGGCATGCTGACCTGACAGTCGTCATTTTGTTTTAGAAATTATCCGCTTTGGTCGATGATTACTTTGGTAATTATCAGATTTAATGCCTGCACATAAATACCTACATACATATGTGTATGTATGTATGTATTTAAAACTTCTGGCTATTTTGAGTTGATGATGTGCTCACATTCACATTCTTCATTATAATAAAGTCGATAACTGATTTTTTTGCCACACAAACACATACATTTTCACACTTTTGATTACATTCAAAGGAATCCGTAATATACTTGTATATAATCGTACATCAGGCGCGGAAACAGTAATTTTATATGTAAAATCCTCTCATAAATATAAATATAAAAGAAGTAAATAATTATTAATTTTTTTTACAATTCTTTATTTATGAAAAGTAAGAAAAACGTAAAAATGGACATTTGCATCTACATATTCAGGCATATAATTACATATATACATCTGTGTTCAGAATAATAGCAGCGCGCCATATTGAAAAGTTTTGGCA